>LIEC01008561.1:0-23118 GCA_001925005.1 Drosera capensis | reverse complement strand
GGGGGGGGGGGGGGGGGGGGGGGAGTGAACCGGGTTCAGGCAAGGCTAGGCTGTAAGTTTGCGTGCAGGAGAGTACAGTACCTGGACAACGGGAAAATTAATTCATTAATAAATGAAGAAATAAAAAGGGCATGGAAATGTGTTAGTGATACGTGAGATCTTTTGAGATGTTAGTATAAGTTATGGTATTGTCACACGTGTAATATCAAACAATTTTACGATATTTATTTGGAAAGGCAAGTGGGACGTTACTACCTATCTTACAATCAAATGACAGGAGTGACTCATTTGAAGAGTCAATTTTAGATGAAGTTAATAATAAACAACTTAATTATATAGATATAAAAAATCGATTGATTTTTAAATTAAAAAATTTAAAAAATAAATTTATAACATAATATTTAATCGTGCATGTAATTCATTGAAAAATATACATAGACAATCAAAATGATATTGATTTAAATAGTGATGACCTTTCGACTATGTGAGTGATGTTTGTACCTTATATATAAAGATCGCAAACTATACCAAGTAGATACCTTACTCACCATTGAAAAGTTCATCGGTTGTCCAAGCATGATGCACTTTTATCCCGGGTCTATTTTTCCTTATCCCTTCTAGTGGTGTTTGGTATTTTTATCTCCTTCGGTGTTTTCCCCCTCACATTTTGTTGTGTGTATCATCAAATAAGGAATAGGGAGCGAGAACCGCGAGTCACACACACCATGGTGGAGTTTGCAGCATTCAAAACCATGTCATCGTCCCTCCTCCTCCCATTCTCACTCCCACAAGGTCAGCCCTCTCAAAACCCTAAACCTCATCCTCATCCTATTCAATTCAATTTCACTCCTTGTTTCGATTTTTATATTGCTTCTTCGTGTTAATTTTTGTTGGATTGTTTTCGAAACTGATGATCTAGTTAAACAGTTGATGCAATTGGTTTAGTGGATGAATTCTGAATGTGAACTCTGTTGAGGGCTTCAGGTTTCGGCTCTGCTTCACAATTGTCAGTTTGTTCATTGAGTTCTTTTTTTTCTTTTTCTTTTTCTTTTTTGCTTATGGTTGGAACGTGAGCATTGTGATGTGCGGAGGAACCAAACTCTATCAGAAGTTCGAAATAATGATAAAAAGCCCATCATGGAATTTAACACGATAACTCCTCTATGTTCCTTGGCATCATAATGATTGGGTAATCTTCGGACGAGAAGCTCATGTCGTTTATGGTAATGTGAACCAATTCCTTTGTGATGTGCGACAATATAGTTTCGAGGGGATCTGTGAGAGCGTGATTTGCCACATTGTAGGAGCTTCCTTTGTAGGAAGTAAGAATGCTGACCTACACATTTTGTTGATAATTGGCGTCAAACCATCAGTTGGATGCATTTTCTGTAGCAATTCCTGTGCCGTTTGTTCATACTCGGATGGCACTTTTCTTTGTGTAATCTTGTAGTTCAATGGCCAAGTTGGATTGTGTGTATTAGAGTAAGAGTAAGATTTGCTGAAGTTGTTTGGGTTGAGACCTGAGTGAAATTGATATGCAAAGTTAGGTGTAATCCATGGAGGATATAGCACTCAAGAATGCGAGGACTTAACACTACCTTTATCTATAAAGTACTTAACGGGCAAGGTTAGTAGCAGCCAATTTTTATATGTTACAATTGCTCTTGATATCGTAAGACAATAGGTTTCCGCTATCGCCTAAGCGGGTGTTTTAGGATTCCAATTTAATGAAGTATGTGGCAATCATGCCAATGCAGGGTCCTTATACTCAATGTAGCAATCTGCCTTTTGTTGCATCCCTCCCTTCTAGGAACGCATAGTCTGTGATATGTGGTGCAGAAATATGTGTCATGGAAGTTTTTTCCGATTTCCAACTCAATGACAATTAAAATTTATTCAATTCTCAGCTCAATTTTGGCTGGCTTGATATGTATTTGGAATTGTCTTTTGCCTCATGAAGTTAGCAGGGACACCAAAGTGAGAGTCAGAGATACAAGTTATACGAACCTACCATTGATGCAAAGGAAAGTCTCGGTAATCACTTCATCACTGCCAGAAACTGCTGCTTCTGTAGGGATAGCTATGGCGGTTGTTGGAGCAGCTGCTGTTTTTCTGAGGCAAAGATCCAAGAATTCTGTCGAGACAGAGGTATGAACCTGTACTTCTCGTTAACTTGTCTGTGATGTCTACATATCTGTGCGGTGTGCACACATTGACTCTATGAAGCTCAACGAGGTTCTCTTGTCAAGTCATAGCATTGAAGCTCAACTTGGTTTCATTATTTCTTTTGATATTTTGTATATTGTTCCTGCTATTTATCTTCTGTTTCTCACTGCTACTAATTTTTTTTTTGTTTTTTTCCTTAAGAGTTACTTTAAACCTTTAGACTCACAATGGTTCTAGAATACTTATAATCCATTTCTTTTGGTCTCTTGATCTTTGCTGAACCACACTTGCAACTGAATGAAGTCAGGTACCGCTGAAAGTTTGTGAAGACTGCAATGGTACTGGTATATGCTCAGAGTGCAAGGGAGAGGGATTCACACTGAAGAGAAAGTCCGAAGAAAGTGCTGAGAAAGCTAGACTGACTGCCAAGAATGCGGCTACTCGATATACAGCGGGGTTAATATGTTTCACAATAACAATGTTTTACTCCCTTTTATTTTTCCCATTGTTGGTTTGGTTGGACTCTGAAACAGGTTCATGTTTATCTATGGTTTCTATAGGCTTCCGAAGAAATGGAGCTACTGCACAAAGTGCTCAGCTGCTCGATCCTGTAGAACCTGTGGTGGCAGGGGAAAGCTGAGCTTATAACTCTGGTAGACTGATGAAATATTGTTGCCACTTTTTGTCCTTGCAAACTTTTATCTCTGCGTTTTACGTGTATTTTTCATGATTTATGCTATTTGTTTTCTGGTAAGTTGTAATGTAGAAATTTTATCTCATGATATAAACTTGTGTTCTTTTGTTGATTAATGGAGTATATCTTTGATCTTCAAAGTTCTGATCTCTCTGCTTTGATGATTTAGTTTAGCCGTTTGAATAATATGCTCTGGCATTATACTTGACTTCTCGACCGCTTATGCATTCTGTTGCAACTTAATAATGCCATATTTGGGGCTCGGTGGAAATTGAGTATATGTGACTGCCTTCAGTCTGAGATTTTCCCTTTGACTGATTGGTAAGTGTTCGCTACACACTCTATAGTGCAAGATCTTTGTTGGGTGATGATAGACCGCTTGGAGAACGGAGTGTCCAGAGTCTCTATTGCCTGCCCAACATGCGTGATGCATCCCGTAAGGCCAGTGGGCAAAGAACTATGTCCTCATGCCGAAAACTTCTGCTGCTGTTCCTACTGCGTGGAGGTGGAGCTTAAACCTCTACCGACAATGGGAATGAGGTAACTTCTTGTGAACTGGTTATCATTGCAAAAGGTGAAAGTGGGATTGCGCTTGTATGGAAGTAATAATTCATGCAGATCTATTGAATAGATCATTGGTTTGATGATCAAACTTGGTGCTCATCTGACACTCATAGGACATGAAGTTTGACAGGGAGAAGTCAGAGCATAGACATCAGCTCGAGGAGGCAAGGGACATACAGTAGACCGGGCGGCTAGTATATCTTCTTAGGAGCAGATGCAGCTGGGTCCAAATGCACCTAATTCAAGAGACCCCTACATTATTGTCTTGTTCCATGAACCGCGAAAGACAATGCAATGGTAGTATCCCAAAGCCACGGCTGGTGAGGTTATGGCTGCCGTAGATGATGAGGACTAGAAGGTCCAACAGCAAAGATGGAGACGCAATATGACGTTAGTGCAGAAGGAGATCAGGAGGAAGTGGAATCCATCCATTGTGGGTTGCCATAGGAGCAAAACTTGAAGACATTGCCCTCATGCTCCGAGTCAACAGGAAAAGAGAGATTGTATTCACGATTGAGGGAGCTGCTGAATGACAGAAATGGCAAGCATCTGCTCGTTGCTTGTCACTGCCATAGAGTCTCTATGTGTAGCCTTTCTAGCTTATCTGTTATTTGAGTTGGCTAAGAAACAGAGCTCTTTTCCCACCAAAGATGCCCAATAGTTAGTTTAAGAGCATGTACGCAGCGGTTGAAGTTTGGAACTGAATCAGTTTATATATGTGGAAAAGGTTGGAACAGTGGCATTGATTCAGTTTATACCAGTGTCAATATTGATTCTGATGGTTAGATTCGCTGTATTTGGTTATTGACGGTAGGGAGTTAAGTTCGAGCCATAATTCTGTAGCAATCCCTTGCTATTTCCAGTTTTTGTTCAAGTTTTAATTCAACGCGTGGTGGAGAAGGGATGCTTCTGGACTGAACCGTGGTGTTCTAGCAAAAATTATTAAATTGAGCCTTTCAAGTTGCAAGCAGTGTGCCGCGTACATGGCCGGAGTGGAGTTAAGGGCACCGAGGACGAGGGAGTCATTAGCCATCAGTGATCAGCCGAGGTTTCCTCCTCCAGATCGTCATGTTTTTTGAGCCAAATATCATCTACAGCTAGAGGTGCTTCCTTGCAACTTAGACAACAACATCTCTAGGATGAGATCTTGCCAAATTATAGATGCTTCACGTTCTTTCCAGAACGGATCTCCTACTTATAGAAAGATGGGTCATTAAAGATTTTGGACGTTGCGTGGCATCATTTGCGCGGGACTCAGGTGGTTGTGATGGAGTCATGTCAATTCTTTTGATTCAGCGCGATACTCATGGATGATACCATCATGGTACCCATATCCTGTCTTAAAAGCTCTTTTCCTGTTACATCCACTGATTCGTTGATGCAACTTGCTTCTTCGGCATGGCATCTCTACTTCCTTGCTCGAGATGTTTCCTTAGAGCTTCCTATCCAGCGTGACATTTGTAGCAGGTACGGTGCACACAAGGATAGGAAAAAAAACACAGAAATGTTGAAAAGAGCAGTACAAGGGCAAGCCTTGAGCTGCTAGCAGTAGCAGAAAGGTGGTTAACTCTAGACTCTAGGCGTCTTGTTCAATTTCAGTAGATCAGCTTTGCAGGCATAACTCCAAAAGCGAGCTCATATACCTGGTTTTGATCCAAGTTCGAGCCTCTACTGAAACAGTCTCATGGATTGACAATTCACTGTTCTGTGGACACGAAAAGGTTTCCGTGTAACTTCCAAAATGTAAGATCTTCAGAAAATCCATTTCAGGATGTGCACGTAACACGGCCTATGATTACCTTCCAGTGGTTTTATTCAGATAAGCTGTTGCTTAGGAGCAGTGATTTGATAGCATCTTTTCCAACCACTTGATCGACTGTTTCCGGTGGCCATGACATAGGCAGCCCACTTCATGTTGCCTCGCTTTGTCACCCTAACATCCATCATTGCTACGCGCATCTATTGTTCGTTGCCTCTATCCTGCATTATAAATAGCCTCGTGATCCTCTTGTGAATTGCATCCCATACTCTTCGACACTTCCTGGAGAGGGAAGCCGCATCCTAGTCTTCTAGAGAAAACACAATTTGATTTAGTCGGCATCCATATCATGCATCCGGTGATGTTTCCGAGAGGGTTAGTTGCATTCTCTAGCCCTTCCAATTTAAGTTTAGTTGTGTTTCGACTTGCAGAGTTCTTATCAGGCTCATAACATGGTTGAGGGCATTCATATATGGGCCTAGTTTCTATAGTTTGATCTATCTGAAATTTGTTACTTTCGATGCATTGAAACTGCAAAATATAATGCTAGGTGAGAATTTGAGATGGTACGGTGTATATTCTTATAGATTATCTTCATCAAGTTTCAGACTAATCATTCATTTACTACAGAATTGAGGACAAGAAATCTGGATGATGATCTGGATGAACTTGAATAATCCAAAATTTTTACCATTCCTGGTCACCAATTATATATGGTTAGAAATTGCCAATTATATGGAGACCACTTTCACCTGTTATTCTGAGCTAGTAATCTGACTTCCCTACTCGAGAATTGAAATTCTTGTTCTATTTTTGAATATGTAACTGAAGGCTTCATGTTCAGGAAAAAGTTGGCGAGGATCGGGATCCAAGAGCTCGTGATAATCCTGATGATAGCAGGCACCTGCTTGGCTTCTAATAGGCAAGTCCTCCTAATGGAGCACGAAGAAAATCATCAAGGCCGCATGGCACTGGAGTATAGCCGTAAAGACGTTACTCCAGCAGCCAATGCAAATGATCACCGCCAAATGTCCAGGTCAGAGTTCAACAACTCTCCGGGTGGTGGTGTAGTGTGAACACCTACTGGGCTCTCTACGACCCTATTTACAGCAGTGCTTGTTTCTCGACGTTACCACGTAATAATCTGTATGTAACCTTGTGGATGAAGACTGGCTTGTTATCTACTGCATGAATCTCAACAAAAAGAGAATGAATCTCATTCGGAACGCATATAAGTTTAGCATCCTCATTTCTAATTTACGATATCCTCTTATTCCTCTCTTCATAGTACTTGCTTCGCCTACTGACATATAGAGTAACAAAAATTGTGACTAACAACATTATTCTGCAAGCAAGATCACCAACAACCATCAATAGACGATTGTTGCAATAGATGTGATTATGTACTGTAAGGTGTAAGGTTTACTCATCGTCAAGTTTCACAGCGGTTTCAAACTCGCAATACTCTTGCAATAGACGTGATTATGTACTGTAGGTTTACTGATCGTCAAGTTTCACTGCGGTTTCAAACTCGCATCATATTTTATAGTATCTACAACATGGGAAAACAAAAATCAAGAATGGTGCAGCAAGTTTATCCCTTCAATGTTCTGCACCTGAATCATACTGCTTCAACTGAATCCAAAATAGAACCAAAGCTTATGCAGGCAACAGATACTGAAACTCAGGCTCATGCGGTAACTTGTCAACTGTGGCGCTGCTATGTTTCCTGAAGCAAGCTGCCATTGTTTTTCTCAGAGAACCAGATGTCGGGAGCTGATGGTAAACCCACTTGACTAAAGAATTCAAGTCTTTAGCGAACTCGTATGAGTTCTGTAGTAAAAGTTCAGGAATCAGGATCTTCTTTGTTGTGGTTACGGTTATTGATGCTTGAAGGTATTCTGTCTTTGATCGCTCCAACTCAGTAATAACACCTTCGGCTGTATAAACTCGCACCTGTATCATTCGGGTAAACTTTTGAAGAGCCTACCATACCAAATGGCTATGCTGACTGTGATAAAAAAAAAATCCATATTCTTTATATCTGAATAATTAACACGTCTTTTTATGTGAATATCCCTTATTGGGTTTAAAGCACAAATAGTAGTACTGGTTCACCTCATACTAGAGGCTTAGTATTTGGGATGACAAGATTCAAGCTTGTGATCTCTAGTCACCCTCACTCAGGTTATCATGCTTAGCAACTTTATTCCAAAACCCAGCCCTCATTTCATGCAGTGTTTTTTTTTTTTGTCTCAATAGTTTTGACATCGTGAGCTACAGGAACAACAAAATGCCGCTGTACAAAATGCAAGTATAAATAAGCAAGATCCGTATCAATTTAAAAATCAGAAATAGTAGGCATTGAGTTGGTTATGCTGAATAATGTGAGTAGACCATGCGTAACTGAATTAATCTTACCGCAGGAGAAGAGCGACTTCCAGTGCTCAAAGCGAAAATGGCGTTGGGATTCAAAGATTGAAGCCCGTAAAGTTCGCGGATGCCAGCTTCTCTGAAATTTTTGCCATCAATCTGCTAACAAAAAAACTGTATGAAAATCTCTTCATCACGTTTCCCATTCCGGGAAAAAAATTTCTCATTCCGGAACAAAGAAACTGTATGATCAGAATAGTGTTCATATCCAAGTGAAACCGTTCCTAATACACAACTTGGACAAAGTGTTCTACCTCCTTTGAGATGAATGATGGAGACTTCCTAAGAATGCAATGCTCAATCTCTTGTGCGTTCATGACAGTTCCTCCCACGTTAATCGTTGCCTAAATTTGAGACGATCGTGTTCATAGCAGAATCTTAGACTTGACAGCCATTAGTAGACTAGCTAGCTTTTGTTACCTTGTTAATCATGGCAAGCCATTCTCCGGGAGTAGAAGGAGCACCATATACGAGATAACCCTATAATGAAGTAGAGTCAACAGTGAGCAGCAAAATATTGCTGTATTTTAATCAATGAGAGCACAACATCCATTACTGTCAATCTCACGACGATAAAGACTTGATTTGTTGTTATTAAATAGTACAGGACTCAATGGTTCATTGTTATCGACGATGACACTTTATTACTATCTGTTATATGTGAAACTAGTGAAAGGTTTGATATTAACAAGAAAGCAACAAAGTAGCAAAGTTTTATACATTCATTATACAAGCGTTGTAGATGTTGATCCAAAATGCCAGCTTCTGTTTTTCAGTCATGTGCCGCACATCCACCTTCTGTAATTTGTTCAACAATTCCCTGTTTGTCAAAGAATTGCCCAGATAGAACCATGTTAACACAGCATATCTAGAACATTTAATAATATTCCGAGCAATCTATCAGATATACTAACAATAGTTTTCATGATGAAAAAAACGAGACTCATCGAAGTCGACCAAAAGTGAAAGAGTCACCTTAGCTTTTGGAACAAAGGAAGAGAGTTTGAAGTAGAGATGCACTTCGGGTTTAAGGAACTCGAACCAAAGACAAGCAAGTTCTTGTAAGGACCAACATCTCTTCGGATGGAACTTTCGATCTTGAAGATGCCATAGGGATCCTGCTGACTTGATTCCTTGAGCACTACTCTGTCATCTCCATCTTCGCTCCTTAAGCTGAGAGGAGAGTTCATAGATGACCTCGACAAGTGTCCGCCTTTTTCAAGTTCAACTTGCCTCCATGTTTTTTTAAGCCTTGCGTATATGTGAACCAAGCACTTGACTATATTCTCAGATAACTTGTTGGCCTCCGATTTTGGCATTTGTGAACCAGATTCCTCATGAATTATAGACAATGACTTCCTTGGAAGATCAACCTTATTCCTATCTTTAGTCTGTGAAAAGATGATCATAAGAAAAATACTTAGCATTCAAAAAAAATTCTTGGTTTGTCGCTTTTCCAACAGGCTTCATGCATGTCCGATAAAGGGTCGGTCCTGGGAAATAAACGTAAGAGTTGCTTGATTGTCACTTGAAGACATATTATGAAAGGATAAGCCATGTATATGATGCCTACGTACATATCAGGAATGCTTGCAGTACTTAGAGTCTGGCCTGTATATAAATCTAATTGTTACCTAAGCTTTAAGAAACTTTTCATGCGTATCATGGAGCATTATGGTTTTCAGAAGAGAAAAAAAAGTACGACGGAGAATATAATAGATACCTTAAGAATGGGATGTCTAACATCCCTGCATGGGGAGGCAGTCAGGCTCGTAACTCGACTACACTGTACAAATCGAAGTCCTTTTTCATTCTCAAGATTAATCTTGCCGTTTAAGGATTTAGACATTCCAATCCTCTCGCTCTCAGTCTTAGTGGCCACAGGTGAACAAGTCTGAGCTTGAATGTTGTTTTTGTTACTGATGATGAAATTGTCATTTGCAGTGGCCAGTTGCTTGGATTCTGATTCCTTTGTAACCTCTTGCTCTGCTTGAACTTGAGATTGGAGCTCTAGTATTTGGCTTTCGAGTTGGAATATCTCTTCATCAACCATAGCTAACTCATCTAGCAACTCTTTCATCTGTACTAAAAAATGTATATCATGTCTCTGTATTAGGACTTTTATGATTCGATAAGCATTTATCAGAGTACTTGTTACGCATATAATCACCTTAGGTGTAAGAGGACTTGGAATGCTGACAAGGGATGAATCTTCTCGTTCATGTACTTGTTGTAAGATCTCGTGCACTGTCTCCTGATCGTTGAGGGTTTTCTGGAGCATCGACACCTAATGCCAATTATCGAATGTATGGATAAGTTTAATATATCAACTTATAACAAAAAAAAAAAGTAAAAAAATGTTGCTTCTACGAATTGCGGGATCTAATACAGAGTGTGATATATCTCACTATTTGAACTACAACCTTCTTTGTCAAAACACGAAAGAAGGTAATCACATATTCGCCTAGTAAACAACACCAAGTTGGCTGTTTACACTCCGTGACTAGCTCGAAAAGGGATACATTTTCATACTGGATGTACGTATGTGTATGTACCAATGACATACCTCTCTTTGGATATCTTCCATGTGAAGCCCCTTAAGTTTTCGCATTTTCTGTTACAATTAACAAGCCATAAACTGTAAATACGAGGATATAGATCTACTCAACGATCTAACGAAACACACTGTGAGTTACACTTACACGATCATAAGGCGATTGAAACGAGAAGTCCGACACCTTCATGGACTTGCCGCAACTACTAATTCTCGGATTGAGCTTGAACTTGAGCTTCGTGATGTTGCGATGTGTCTTCGACGACCAAACGCCAAGATAATGTGGCACGGGCGTCTTGGATTTAAATGAATAAGAGCGACGCTGTGATGGTAACGTTGTTGTTGGGTTTGGTGAGACATGACTTAGGATGCGGTTAAAAGATCCATAATTGATTGCCATTGATGTATTCTGTTAGGAGAAATTCGATGAAGAAGATGAAGAGGAGCTTTCAGAAACTCAATAACAGCAAAGAGAACTTTTTAATTGCAAAACTGTGAAGAAAAATGATTTTGAGTAGCTTGCACTTATCACTCTCTTGAATTCCGGCAAGCAGTTGCACCATATTTCTTTTCTGTTGTGGAACTTTTCTTTCTCTTCTATTTTAGTAATTTTTTGGAACTTTTTCTTATTGAAAGCGTTTTTTACTCTTTGATTTTCTATGTTTTATTTTTGGTTGTGTTTGCAAACAAAAAGAGAAAAAAAGGCTTCACTAGTTGATAACAAGATGCATGAAGATTTTGACATGGCTTGGAAAAGTTATCATTAACATGGATGTTTCGATATATCGATATGATCAAAATAATTGATATTCGTTGTATTTTTTTTTTCTAATCATACAATCAAGAGTTTGATATCTTTTAACCACGATAAACTTATTGAATGGCTTGGTTTTTTTTCTTTAGGGCCATGTGTTAGATCACATTGATAGGATCTAGCCTGAAACTTTCAGGTGTGAAAATATGGCATCAATGTATCTTTTATCATTTCAATGCATATTATTTGGAATTCTGATTCTTTAGTGTGTTGAAATAACATCACGGTTTGTGCCAAACTTTTAAATAAAAAAAACAATCGTTATTTTATTAGTACCCAAAGAGTACAAAACTAGGAATGGATCAAAACACTAGGTTGGTTGAATTTGGGTCTTTCTCAAAATGAAGGTTGAATCTGCAGGAAAACAACGACAATTACAACACTACACACTATCGCTATGTTTGTGAATTTTAATAGGAAAAAAAAAAAGATAAGTGAGAGTGAAGTAAAAAAAAAAAAAAGGAAGAAAAAGTAGAGTATAGAATTTTATTTTGTATTTGTTTGTGAATTTTAAGAAAAAAAATTGAATAGAAAAAATAAAACAATGAATTATATATTTTTTTAATAATGCAAAGGATCTTGTTATATTTGAGATAAGATTATTTTTAATTTATTTTAATTTCTTTTATTCACAAAACCCCCAACTTGAAAGGATAAAGAAAGGAAACAAACTTAATCCAATTTTACTCCCGATTACTTTACTTTTCCTCCCACTAGTGACACAAGCACACAGAAGAAGCAAGAAAATTAGGGTTCTTCTTCTCCTCCACGATACTCATCTCTTGCGCGCGCTCCGCTCAATCCAACAATCGCAACAGTTCGTTTTCATTTTCATCGATTCTTGTTTTCTGTGTTGATGCTTCATATTCCAAATCGTTGTGTTTCTGTTTAATCCGAGCTCACACTCTTGCTATTTTTCGCTTCAGTATCTTTGATAGCAGTGAAATCATGTAATCGACTTTTCATTTGTTTAGTGTTTGAGCATAGATTTCGAGTTCGAGAGTATTTTACATAGTTGACCTGGTTCCATGTTTTTGGGAGGTGTTTGTCCCAGCATTGATTGATTCAAATAGGTGGATTTTCGGTGGTGCGGTTTCGATTCGATTAGCATAGTTTCTTTGATATACAGGAATCGTTAATCAAGAAATAAAATAGTAGATGAGCATATTCAGTGAGAATCGAGCTTCTAGGTAGATATTGATGGCGTGTTTATGCAGATTATCTATTTTTTGTTTTCATGATAGGTATTTAGGAATAAGAAGTATGAGCACATACTAATCGATGTAAATATATCTTGTTTTACTCAGTATAAACTTGGAGTTGAGAGTTATTCATCGATAAAATTTGCTTCATATGTGCTTTTTTTTTTTCCATCATCATCATATTTTCTCTTGATAAGATGTCTATTACTAAGGAATTTTTGGTGAATGTATCCTAGTAGCGAAATTCACATGGCTTAACATTGGTAATTTACTTTGGCTTTGGTGCAGTAAGCATGCACCTTCTGAAGTTATATGATTAATTAATGGCAATCCCTTGAAGGATTCATGTATTTATCTCTTTTTATATTTATGTCATCTTTGATGATCAAAGAATTCGCTGCTGTTCATACCCCAAATTTATCGTGTCTGAATTTCCAGTGCTTCTCCATTTTACTGGTGAAGGCTATCAGAAAATAATTAGCTTATCTTGACTTCGGCTTGAAGAAGTTACTCTCAAGGGTATCATAAATCAGTAAA
The DNA here is from genome assembly GCA_001925005.1 of Drosera capensis. NCBI lineage: Eukaryota > Viridiplantae > Streptophyta > Magnoliopsida > Caryophyllales > Droseraceae > Drosera > Drosera capensis. Next base: position 10,395 of record LIEC01008561.1, on the reverse strand, counting down.
TCTTGTTGATATGATGTCAGTAAACATGGTTGGGTTTGGATTCACAGAAAGCGGCTGTAATCTTGTCACCTTCCAGTTCTGCACATACATATTTACATCATCGGAGTTTTCAGGTCATAAATTTTGTAGTGCCTCCATAACTCCATGATATGTATTTTATTGACCCACTGCTATTCTTTCCTATCGTCTCAATTCATACCAGATTTAGGATGTGATATTAGTCAGAAACTTGAACTATTGCTTGCTATCAGGGGTCAGAATAATTGCTTTGATTCGATCCTCATTTTTGTCACAAACAGATAGGAAATATCATTTTCGATACCTCCTTAACCTACCTTTTTAGATTAGCTGAAGATGAGTGCGCTTCTGAATTTGTCTGAAGTGTTGCTTATTAAAGTAAGACAACGAATAGAAGCTGATTATGCATCTTCTCTGAACAAAAGGGTACAAATAGTAGCACATCTGCTTGTAAGATAGACATGGACATATTGTATTCAGGATCCAGAAGTGGCTCTGTTAAGAATAAATAAGACTGCGTTTTCTTTGGGGGTTTAAACCTGGAAAGTTTCGGTGTCTTTGTAAGATGTTCCGTATGCCATGTGCTCAGATAAGTTAACAATAAGAAACAAGCATGACACTCTAATTTGCTTGGTCATGGGGGTTTTGATGCCTTACTCAGTTCTCCCTTTGCTATTGTACCATCAGAAGCTGGTATGTGGAACATCTATCCTAAGGAGGGTAATTACCTAAAAAATCAATTAGGACTCCAGGGATTGGTAATCACCTAGAATCCTGCTGTCATACTTTCCATGGGTCTCTTTTAGGCCTCAGATGTATTCATTTGTTGGGTTTTGATGTTTTAACCTTTTTTTATACCAATCAATTTAGCTATGCTTCTGTTTTCTATTGAAAGTTTTTGCCCTGTCATACTTTTACTGCTGATAGATGGCATCCAGAAAACTCGCAGATGAGAAGTACGAGCAAGATCCTGCTACGTGGACAGCCTTCGAAGAGAAAATATTCATCCTCCTGATGGTTAATGAGGGCGACACTGGTAACAAGTCGTCCACGACCTTTACAAGGCTAGGCTGGAAACATATACAGCAAGAGTTCCACCAAAGAACCAACAAGAATAATAGCATTTCTCAATTCTGAAACAAGTTTAACCAACTCAGGACCCGTTACCACAACTTCAGCAAGCTTCTAAGTCAACCGGGTTTAGTTACGATGCAGTGCTCAATGCTCTGATTGCACCTGAGGAAGTCTGGTTATCTTGCATAAAGGTGAGTAAACTTATTATTTGGATAGAAATGTATCTTTGATGAGTTAATGCTGATTGATAAAAAGTTTGTCTTTACCAAACCCATAAGATTATCTTTCTGAATCCCATTTGACGGCAGAACTTTGTATTCAACACCTAATTGGATGATGTTTGGGGGGTCAATGTATGATAGAATGATATTGAACTGACTTCATGCGTACGTCATGTGAGAGCCTTCATCACTCTCTAGCAATAGTGATGGTAGTCCCATGGTTAGTAGTTACTATCTTAAATAGTCGGATATCTGTAGACTGTAGACCATAATTAAGTTGGTTTAAGTGAAAGTAGATTTGGTACTTTAAGAAGCTGGGGATAATTTTTATGAGTAAAAAGCATAGTTGCTGATAGTTGCGTATTTTTTCTGAAATCAATGGAGTAAATATGCATGTTTTCATGCATAGTTCTCTTTAATGCATGTCCTGATCTCCATGTGTGTTATCTTCTTGAAATGGGACCTTCATATGTTATCGTACTCATATTAGGAGATTGATTCTGTGTGTACGCCAACAAAAATGCCAGGAGATTTCAGAGGAAAGGATTCCCATGCTTCAACGAATTAGGAGTCATATAATCAACCAGAGAGACTCCTACCCACCAAGGATTCAGTATCCATATGAAGACGAGAAGAAAAAAATGGATATGGAAGCTGCATCCACAAATGATACCCCATCCGCTCTGCCTAATGATAATAGTGATGGTGGTGACTATCTCTCGACCAGCATGCTCAAAAGGTGACGATGCTCCCTGACCCCAACTAGCCACTTAAGGGCAAAAAGAATCCAGGATTCTTCGATGATGAGAACGTTCACCGGAGAAGCCTATCACTGTGGGGAAGTTGCTATGAAGACAAGAAGTGCCACTGTGACACCATCAATGGCAACTGCAAACACAAGCAAGCTCCACGGCCAGGTAGCACGTCTCTCAAGTGAATTTTCAATCACTAATTGCGTGAAGTGCTTAGAGTCGATTGAGGGCGTGGATGGAAGCACATATGTGAAGGCGCTCAGGTTGTTCAAAGATGAGGACTGGAGGGAGATGTTTATGGCAATGTCGGCTGAGAGAAGATTGGTCTGGTTGGCTAGTTTAGAGTGTATCAAACAACTGGTGGTGCACTTCAGCTTGAGATTCTGGGGTTCACAGCTTGTGCACTCACATTAGGAGAGCGTGAATGTTTTTTGCCGTGGATCTGTTTGCGCGAATGGTTGCAGCTATATAGTACTAGAAGAACAATTTCTAGGGCAAAGCTACATATACATTAGCAAGTTGATCACTAATTAGCTAGTGGCTGCTAATTTATAGCAATGCAGCCACTTATAACGAGGAATGGAAGCATGGCTCAGGATGCCGATATTTTGAGTGACTCCACGGATACTAGACTGAGAAAACAGTATGTAGATTCGTTCATCCTTGCAATAGGATGAGTCGTGTGACTAAAGACTTCTTCACTTTGTATACGCTCCAATTTTCCTGCAGCATATTGCTTGCTTGTAGACGTAAATTTCTACCCAAACCAATACGAAGATAAAAAAACAGGATTGAGCAATGGTGTTGAAATTTGACCCGTAAAGGTGAGACTCGACACAAATTGCTTTTAATTAGCATACATCAGGTGCTAAACATATCTTGACTTTTTAGGCATCCCCTCATGCATGCGATATCATAAAATAGGCCTATCTTTCAAAAAGAATGTTAATTGTATTTTATTGACACTTTTTTTTTTGGATATTTTTTTTTGATCGGTGGATTTTAGGATGGAATCAGCCCATCACATAGTGCCCATAAATGATTATCATAAATAAACCCAAAAAAAAAATATAAACGAATGTATTTAACCTTTCCCATCTTTCAATATCCTTGCAGCCTGGAACTGTTGATACCATGAACAGGTAGTGAACTGACCGTTAACTTTTTCATCCATCTTTGCAACATGTAGCATGATGTACCAATGGTAAACTCGGACCAGACGCCGCAAATGCCAATTCCTGTGAAAGATGACTTCATCGCTGAACGCCTGAAAGTTACGGATAACATGGATCCTGTACCAGTGCTTTATAGTCAACCTTCATCATAGAACACCTTCATCACTGTTTAAAGTTGCACCTGTGAAAAGGTAACAAGTTATTCATTTCGCTGACGAGGATTTAGGACCCATATGTTGCACAATACATTTTGAAACCAAAATTCGGACAACTACGAGTTGATGCTGCAAGCAACACTCAATATACTGCTACAAGCAATAAAACCATCACAAACTTTAATATATATAAATAATTCAAAAATCTTAAAATCAGTTTTAAAAATTCAAACATGTGGTTCAAAACTATCCGCAACACCTGTTTCTTTCCCAAATTCTGAATGAATCGTTTATGCTGCAACCAACCATAAATTCAAAGATGTACATGCTCGTTAGATGTGATCCCAGGAACTGATTCTAGAACTAACCAGCATATGAGACAATACAGGGATGCTATCTCTCGCCAAAACCCTCATTATACTGCCACGACATTTCTTCAATTTGATGCTGAGGCAAATGAACATCCGGCACCTCCTCAATCTCCTCCGCAGGCTAAAGGAAACACAACCAAAAGAAATAGTACTATTTGTTCAACCAAAGGAAACACTATTCCTTGAACTTTCTCTATATATGAACTTCACCAGTTAACACGACTTATCGGAACTAGTATCAATAACAGAAACTTGTAATTATCGCAACAGATATCATGTAAGAACGGGAATAGTTGGGAGAACCATCCTTACCTGCCATACTTTCAGCAGACACCAGAATAAATATTCGACTATCATGACCAAGGAGAAGAGTTTCCCTGCCCATGCACCACAACTAAGGTACCTACACAGCATTGAAGGAATATTAATTTGGATATGACAATTTCCTGAACCATATGTAAAATCAAATTCCAAGGAATGCATACTCATGAGTCTTAAACATTAAGAAAGACCATCCAATCAACTACTGAAACAGGTTCTGAAATTACATTGAAGGACAACAAAAGACATCGGAAGATGAGAGTTTTGAGATGTTACAGCGTTTCCTACCTTGACAACCTTTCAAGAAGACTCTGATCAGAGCATCCCATTGCACGATCATACACTCTCTCAGTCCTCTTTGCAACATCATGCCAGCTATAAAGGTCTTTCATCTGCCAGCTAAATTTCAAAATTAGGATACGTAAAAGTGACCACCAAAGAATTGAAGTTAAATCTATTAACTTACACGAAGGTGCATAACTTGTGGATCAATTCTAGGAAGCAAAGTTATGGCCTTTCTGATGGCTTCTGCAACATCACTTGGATCTGGTTCTGCAAGAACAATCATGTCTTCTGGCAAAACCTGACAAGTAAATGGGATAAACCTATTAGTCGAAGGATTGAAAGATAATCTTGCATCATCTTGAGATTGTAACAATGCCATCAAGAAGCCAAGATAAGTTATTGATTCATGGAGCTCGAAGAGCAAGATTTAGGGGTATATGGAAGAGGGATTAATTATGCCTACCTCAGGGACACCTCCGACTCTAGTGCTGACAGTCAGCAATCCGCAGCTAGCAGCCTCTAATATGGCTATGCAAAAGGCTTCCGTTAAGGAACTGCAACAAGATTCAAAAAATAATATAAAATAAGCACTAAAAATACAACGAAGCTGATGGTTAATTAAACTACAACAGATAAAAAAACCTACTAACCTTTCCACAAGGCACCATATATGTCAGTAAATTCAAATTTTTTTCTGACGAAATGAAATGACTCATTGGATCAGGTGGTGGGACATACCAATTCAAGAATATATGGCCGGAAATCAAAACAGACTGCACTTGAGCATGGGGTACAGCTCCCAGCATTTCAACTCGATCCTGAAGAGAGTGTTTTTCTCTCATCTCTTCCAAGCGCACTCGTTTTGGACCATCTCCTCCAATAATAAAACGAACCTAAACAAACGGTCTGCATCAGAACTGTGCTAGAGCATTTGATACACACAATGCAATAGAAAGATAATAAATCTTCGTAAGAACCTCTTGTATAAAGGGAGGAAAGAAGTAGAACCCCGAGTGACCAAGATGATGCATGCCAAGGTTAAGAAACAAAGATGAATGCAGAAACAAACCAATTTCAAGGAGCTCACATTTACAAATTGACGGCAAACTTCTGGAATGACTTCAACAAGCAAATCCGCACCCTTTCTATACACCAATCTACTTATGACAACAATAACAATCTGATCATCCTTGAGCCGCTCCAAAGCAGGCTTGAACATAGCTGTGTCAACAGCATTTGGGATGACAAATACTTTCTCTGGTGGTAAGCCTGAACGTAACACTGTATTTTCCTTACTAGTATGGGAAACACAGATAGCCTGACTGACATCAGCTAAAGTGAACTGCAGCACCTTGTTCATGTGGATACTCCCAACATCAGCAAAACCGTACAGTGAGTGATCAGTAAAGACGACCTTGTAGCCCATTGTTCGTGCATGCATCAATGCTTCGTGACATAGAGTTGAGAATGCTTGATGCCCATGCACCAAAGTTATCTTTTCCCGAATGAGAATTGTCCTTATTATTGGAAATGTCCCGCAGAATGTAGGCATTGTGCACTGCATGAGAAATGGCTTCCATGGGATATAATAGACCTTGAGGCCATTCGTCATGTATCTCACACCAGAGCGTATTCCATAGGCATGGGTCATGACAACAACCTAGAAATCGTGTAAGATTCAATTAAGAACTTATTTGCATCTAAAAGTACCACAGGGGAAAAAAAATCAAGGATTATGAATTGGAAGACATTAAGGATTAAGAACTTATTTGCATCTACGCCAGCTTTTAAGTATTATATACTAGTGGAATAGAAACCACTTTAGTAATATATATCACAGTTCCTAACAAATTAACAAGCTTTTACATTAAATTAGAGGAAGGATGCACCTAGCCACCAATGCGTCACCTTGAATTCTTTTGTTGAAGTAGTTGTGCCATGGACAAATCAGTAGCTTCATGTTTCTCTCACAAATTCTCTTAGCTCTATTTTTTCGAGCAACACAATATTGAATAGTAATGCATTACTAGAAATTCAAAAGCATACATATTACTGTTTAAACAACTTCCTAAGCATCCATCTAGGGATCTAGGGCGCACGAAGATGTCAAGACCGTTCATCGAACTAGCAGCAAATTTTGCAATAATATTACCAATCACACGCTTGAGATGCTTTGTAGTGATCCAAATTCAAGTAAATCAACAAAGAGGGAAATTCAGATCATCACCTTGTGACCAAGCTTGAGCAGACATTGGGACAAATAGTATATGTGATTCTCGACCCCGCCGAAGTTAGGATAGAAGAAATCCGACACCATCAAGATCCTGTGCTTCCTCTCATTTCCCATCACCAAACCCTCAACAACACACCTTCACATCAAATTCAACCACCACACAAATCACCAGTACTCATCCAATGCTGCCGATCAAAATGCGAGATCTAATACAAATCTCAACTCAACATTGATCAATCGAAAGCCGCATGTCGAAATTAGGATTTCGCTGTCGCCGTCGATTAGGGTTCCGGCGACGATAGACGGTTAATCGATGGTAACAGTATACCTTGCCCGGGTGAAAGGAGAGTACCTGTTGGTGAAGGGATTGAAGATGACTGGCGCGGCTTTCGCCGTCGCCGTTGAAGCAAGACCACGTTGACGGGGCTCCGGCGAACACTTCAATTCTATTCTCATTGGACAATCAATTAATATAATCAAATTACGGGATATCTTTTTCCTTCGTCTCATGTAAATCATATTTATATTACATTATCATTAAAAAAAAACTCTTTCTTCATCAAATTTTATAAAAATTCAACATACAAGCTGTATACCGATTAGATGATTGTAAACAAATTGGGACAGATGAAATAGTTCTATTTCATCAATCGGTGGGACGAAAATAAAAAAATAATACTCTCTCCGTCCCAATAAAATTACAACATTCACACAAGTAAACTTAGAATTTCTTTCTTTCTTTTTTTAACTATGATTCTCAACCACTCAATCTTTTTCTCTCCACATTCTTTAATTCCTAACCGCACAATACTTTTCAAATATAAAAATATTATAAACAATTTGAGATGGATCGTTTTAATAAAACGATGTAATAATTTTGGGCAGTAGTCAGTACAAAACAAGTCATAACCTAATCATATTATGATGTCACTCATAAATCACAATGTCTTTCGGATTAATTTGAGGATAATTATATCTGACATGGCATCATTAGTAATGTTATTAGGGTTTGATGAATATGTAGTACTATATGCCAAACACAACTTCGATGTAGCAAATAAGATTCAACAACATAAAATTTGAGTTGATGAATCAATGAATTTTCATTTATTAGCTTTCTTATTTTTTAATCCAAATTTTAAAAAGACATGAATTTAAAATTTACTCCGATTGAAACACATCCGTTTTTTGATATTCTTATTGTCACTATACCGTCCAAAAATTTCCCTTAAGCACGTTCATCTCTTTCATGTCATCCTTGATGTACACCACCTGATCGATACTCTAATTTTCTTGATCTCTTCCATGAGATAAACAAATATATCAGGTAAACTAATAATAGTCCACACGGAAAACATCTTGTTCCCAATGGATAGTATTACAACAATTATACCTTGTTTGTGAATTTCATTTTGACAAGAAAGAAAAAGTGTATAAAAAATATTTTGAAAGAAAACTTAAAAATTTTCCTTCTAAGAAGTGATGACATTCGAACAGGAAAAAAAAGGACTTATTTTCCATTATTTTCTTTTCTTTCCGATCTCATGCAAGGGCCAGTGAGCCACGAAACGTTTCCCTTCTATTTTCCTACTCTCCAAAAATCTCTCGAACCTTCCCCTTCGAATCTCCGATCCATCCGGGGCTCTTTTCCGAATTCTCCGATATGCCGAAGGGTATGGTTCGGATGAAAGCGGTGGTGTACGCGCTATCACCCTTCCAGCAGAAGGTGATGTCGGGGCTGTGGAAAGATCTCCCTGGAAAGATCCACCGCAAGATCACCGAGAACTGGCTCAACGCAACGCTCCTCGTCGGTCCCGTCGTTGGGACGTATTCGTATGCGCAGTGGTACAAGGAACAGGAGAAACTACGTCACCGATATTGATTTATCGGTGGAGTAGTCGTTATGGTTGTCGTCGTGCTTGTGGTTTGGTTTCGTGTTCGATACATGTTCATGTCACATATCCTAAAACATATCACAAAATGTTTTTTTAATGAAAAAATGTTTAAATGTGGATAAAATATCGAGTCAATCTTGAACAATGTCGAATATGGATAGCCGAGGGAAAATAATCATTAGGAATGGGATGTTGTCACTTGTCTGTAATGATCAGGTTTGGAGTAAGAATAGTGAATTAGCTGAATGAAATTAATAAGATGATCGTAATGTTGTTGTGTTTTGAGATTTGGATCAGTTATTGTTGTGTACGTTGGTGATAGTATCGCATACTGGAAGCATTCGGGTCTGTGATCATTTTGTTCGATTGCCTTCTTTTGATCTGATTGTCGTGGAATTGCGAATAGCTTTTCTTAATGTCTAGATGATGTCGTACTAACGTGCTATTTTCTTGATAATTGCCTTTTGATATGGGTTAAGGAAGGAGGATGGCATCATCCCGTGGATGGAATGTTGCAGTAGTTCTTGATGTCGGCCTTTAAATTAGCTAATGAGTTTGAGGTGACTATTTTTGGAAAGACTCAATCGCGCCTGTGATCCAAGTAGAGCATTGATGCTTATTATTGAACCCCTCAATGATAATGTCATTTTATTGTTCACCGTCCAAGCCCTTGCTATTTATGTAGCTTGTTCATGGTGTGCATCACTTGGATACAAGCCATCCTCGCTTAAGCAATAGCATCTAACTTATACTCGAGTTCCGCTAGCTGGAATTCCATTATAAGTTGGGATTTCCCAGCCAAAATGTGCAGGCTCTTGGTTCTTGATTAAATTTCCGTGCTGGCAAACACAGAAGTCATCCCCACAAAACTAGTATAAGGTAATGAACTTATCATCGGGGTAAGTATACAAGAACTGCACATTACTTGCACAACACTTACAAACTGAGGATTTAAGCTAGAGGACATCAAGTTGAGCTAGAATTTCGATAATTTACAAGGACCTTACATTGATACAAGAAACTCAAATAAAAACGATAATATACATGGATAGTGTGTTACAACTCGGAGAGGATGGCAGGAATGTAGTGAGATAACTCAGCAGTGAGCGACTGAAACCCGTTCACAAGCTGTGTGTGGAACTCTTGGTCTTCCTCCCCGATTAACCTGAAGTGCACTCTGATTGCCCGCTTGCATACGGCCATAAATTCCAAGAGGGCAGCGATAAGTTGCTGCAGTTCCTGAGAACGCAGTCTTGTTGCCGGTTCCCCTGACAGAAATGCTGTGCAGACACTCAGTACTCCACTATTGACCTGCATCAAAGATAGCACACAGCATGATATCAAGGCTCCATGCAGTAAATGATGCTCAATCGCTTATCAAAAAAGACGTACCCTAAACATAAATCTAACAGTAAGCTTTTAGCAATATGAAATAAAAAAGGGTTAACCCTGCTTACTTGGACAGCTACACTGCCTTGAAGTATTCTCTGCAGGCTTTGGAGGCGTGGGAGCTGATCCCCCTCAGAGCTCCTAGGCACTTCAAGCTCATTTCGCAAAGCTGCTGTCCGAGTTTCAATCATTCCAATTGCATTCTCCACCGGCGAGAATTCCATGGATTCAGATTTAACCACCAAAAGCCTGTTAACCAATGCAGGAAAGGAGCCTTCAGTCTGAAGAACAGTCCGTCGTTTCCACTGATCCTCTAAACCACCTTGGGTTTTGCCGTTTTTGGTGAAAGGAGTGTCAAACAAAAAGCGATCAAAGACTCGAGCCCGGATACTCCCAGTAGACAAAGAAAAGATTCTCTCCCTTCTGCTTCCTAGATCTTCATCTTCCATAACTGGATCAACAGCAGTAACTTGCACGTAGCAGAATCCACTCTCTAACTTATCTGA
>LIEC01008560.1:0-24916 GCA_001925005.1 Drosera capensis | reverse complement strand
CACCCACCCACCCTGATTTTACTACTTGTCTCCTTTCACGTTCCTAATGTCAGGGTTTAGGGTTCCTAATTTCAGGGTTTAGGGTTCATTCCTTCATAATTCCCTCTTCTTCCATGTTGAACATATCTCTCATTTCTTCAGGAGTTGATTCAAATATATGGTTGATCATTTTGGGTATGATATTATTATTGCAGGAGGAATTGGAGCGTGGCCTCGCCAATGTTTGTTCCCTCATTACCCCCTTTTCTTCTTAACTGTTGTTGATTTCATGGTACTGATCCATCCATCCATCCAATTATCTCACATTCGTGTTTATGTGTGTGTTTGTGTGTGTTTTGTTGATGGATGATGGATGATGGATGATGGATGATGGGATTGGAGGGAGCAGGAGAAACCTAGGAATCATTTGGATATGAGACACCGCTTGGATTCCAAAGGTCAACGCCAAGGAAAACTCATCGACGACAGGCACACCTCTTCCTACTTTCACTCTTCCATTCCACCAACGCTTCCCTTCTTCATTTCGCTTGTCTCATATGCTTCGGCTTCATACTACTTTACCTTAAACTCCAAATCCATAAGGGGTTTTACGAGGACTAATTTACCCATTGCTCCATCTCCTGTAATTAGTTGTCTTTGTTTTACATGTGCCTCAAGTTGTCCCAGTTGGTCCTTTCCCGCATGGTCCTGTCCTTCAGCGGGTTTCCTTCTGCGTTTTGTTCCGTGTTTTGTTTTGTCCTTAGATGTGTGAAGACTTTCCCTAATTTTATCACAATCTGGGTGTAAATGGTATGTTATTTTTGTGGATGACTATACCCGTATGACTTGACTATATTTGTTAAAAGGGAAAGATGAAGTGAAAAAAATGTTTCAAAATTTTTATAATATGATTGAAAATCAGTTTGAAAAAAGGATTAAGACGATAAGAAGTGACAATGGAACAGAATATGTGAACAAAGATGTAAAATAATTTTTCACTGACAAAGGGATTTTGCATGAGACTTCCAAATGGAAAAATAAGCATTTACTGGAAGTTATCAGATCATTTTTGTTTGAGAGCAAGGTACCATCATATTTCTGGGATAATGCGATTATATTTGCTATCTATCTGATAAATCGTATGCCAACAAAAGCGAACAATTGCAAAACCCCTTTACAAGTCCTGATATCTTACAAAAATATACCATCTATTCTAAACCTACCACCTCGGATTTTTGGCTGTACTGTTTTCGTCCATGTCTTAAAATCCCATTGATCCAAATTAGATGAAAACGCAAAAGAATGTGTGTTTTTGGGCTTCTGTTTGTTACAAAAGGGGTAAAAATGTTTTAATCCTTCGACTAGGAAATTTTATACCACTATTGACGTAACCTTTTTTGAAAATGAATTCTTTTACAAAACTCGTTTTTTGGGACAGGTGGAGAGTGATGGGAATGACCAAACCCGTGTTTTGGGTCAGGGGGAGAATGACGAGTCCGATGAAAACCTGGAGTTTTTACATTTGTTAAACCTTCCGGGCCCAAATATTGCCCTTGGTGGCCCAGGTGGGGCACCCAATCCCAGTCCGCACTTTAATCACCTTAATCAAATGAATTGCTCGGGCCCAATAGTTGAACTCGGCCCAAATCCAAATCTTAAACTTGGCTCAAGGGGCGCACCCAGTTCCAATCTGAAATTTGTTGAATTGAATTATCCGGGCCCAATTACACTCGGCCCAAACCCTGTATCTAGTTCGAATCCAGCATCCAGTTCGAATCCAGTGGGCTCTACTGGGAACCATGAATTGGAAAATCAGGGAGAAAATGAAACTCAAACAGAAATCTAGGACGAAGAAATAATACAGTTGTAACCGGGGTACCAGATTCAACATCTCCAGAGGATGATCCTCCTCAGGTACGTAACTCTCAATCTATGTTTAAATTACTCAGTCATACAACTAGAGGTAGACCACCCTAAAAGATATGTACCAGAAGACGGTACGGAGGTCAGGTATCCCATTGCTAACTACACTAGCACCTTGAACCTTGTAAAACCATTGAAAGCATTTGCGAACCAACTCTCTTCTGTCCAAATTCCCAATAACTTAGGAGAGGCCTTAAAAGATGAGAGGTGGGTCCAAGCAATGGAAACTGAAATGAATGCCCTTAGAAAAAATTGCACTTGGGAACTAATAGACCTACCAAAAGGAAAAAATACGATTGGGTGTAAATGGGTCTACTTAGTTAAATATAATGAAAAAGATGAAATTGAAAGGTACAAGTTCCGGTTGGTAGCTAAAGGGTACACACAGATATATGGGATCGATTTTCAGGAAACATTCTCACCTGTAGCAAAACTAAATATTGTGCGAGTCATTTTATCTCTTGTAGCAAATTTTGATTGGCCTTTACATCAGTTTGATGTGAAGAATGTCTTCCCACATAGTGACTTAGAAGAAGAGATTTATATGGATTTGCCACCAGGATACACAGACCACAATTCGAAACCCAGGGTGTGCAAACTAAAAAAAGCGTTGTATGGACTCAAACAATCGCCTAGGGCATGGTTCGGACGGTTCTGCATGGCAATGAAAAGCTACGACTACCAGCAAGGAAACTCAGACCACACAATGTTCTTCAAAAGGCCAGAGGTAAAATTGCTATTTTAATAATCTATGTTGATGATGTGATTATTACTGGAGATGATTTAGTTGAAATTGAAAGACTTAAAGAAAACTGAGTAATGAATTTGAAATGAAAAACTTGGGTGGTCTAAAATACTTCTTGGGTATAGAAGTCTCTCGTAGCAAAATGGGTATCTCCTTGTCCCAAAGAAAATACATCCTGGATCTCCTAACCGAAGTCGGTATGCTTGATTGTAAGCCCGCAGATACACCAATGACCCAGAACCTGAAACTTTGTGTTGATGACAATCAAATACCTACCAATAGGGGAAAATTGATATACCTTTCTCATACCCGACTTGACATAGCCTACGCAATAGGAGTAATAAGGCAGTTCATGTATGATCCCAAGGAAGAACACATGGACGATGTGATTAGAATAATCAGATACCTCAAGGGAACTCCGAGTAAAGGCGTAACGTTTGGAAAGCATGGATACACGAATATTGAGGGGTATTATGATGCTGATTGGGCCGGCAACATTGTTGATCGAAAATCTACAGCTGGATACTTTACCTTTGTGGGCGATAATCTAGTAACCTGGAGAAGTAAGAAACAAAATGTGGTGGCACTTTCAAGTGCTGATGCAGAATTCCGAGGTATGGCAAAAGGTATTTTGTGAACTTCTATGGCTACGAAAGTTGGTCACTGAACTTAGGTTTAAACCCAAAGACCCAATGAAACTGTTCTGTGACAACATGACTGTAATTGATATATCTCACAATCCGGTACAGCATGATAGAACCAAGCACATCGAGACAAATCGGCACTTTATTAAAGAAAAGATTGATTCTAACATTATTGCATTACCTTTTGTAAGATCACACGAACAGGTTGCAGATATTCTCACCAAGGCTGTAGCTAGCAAGGAGTTTAACAATGCATTGGAGAAACTGAAGATGACGGATTCCTACGTGCCGTAGTGAGGGGGAGTGTTGAATTGCACCATGGCATGTTTGCCACAGAAGATCAAAGGTTTAGTCTGGGGAACAATGCAACAGTTGGGATGCTTATTCCTTTTCTGGCATGAGGATTAATGGGCCATGACATGTCTGCTACAGAGGATCAAAGGTTTAGTCTGGGGAATAATGCAACGGTTGGGATGCTTATTTCTTGTCTAGCGTGAGGATTAATGAGTCGAATATCTCATACAAGATTGAGGCGTGACTGGAGGTGTTAATTCCCAAAAGATAGACGGGGTAGACCCGAAAAAGCGTATCCTTCCTTGTATATCTAATCTCTTATAAATAAAATAGAAAATTTCTTCTGTAAAAAATATAGAAAGATATGCAGAAAAAGAGGATAAAAACTCTCAGTAAGCAACTCTCTGTATCGATTTTTTGAATGAAATAAAAATAAGGGAGGTAAAAGAGTTTCTGGGAGTGCTCTGTTGCTTTATGCGTTTCTAACCAATATTTTGAGAACCATCTTCGACCGAGGGAAGCTTTTGCTTGAGAACATATTGAAGAGTGATCTTATGGGATTAACGGGACCCTTGAAGTTTGACTCCGATCGGTCGTTCATTCACACTACATATGATATAATCAATGTGATAGGAGCTGGGTATCACCATATAGGATATTGGTCCAACTTTTCTGGTTTATCTACTCTTCCCTCAGAGAAGCTCTACACTAGACCGCCGAACCATTCAAACCAGAACCACCGGCTTTATCCTGCTGTCTGGCCAGTGGGCACCACAGCTGTTCTTCGCGGTTGGGTTTTCTCTAATAATGGAAAGCAGCTGAAGATTGGGGTGCCTATTCGGGTTAGTTTCGAAGAGTTTGTTTCTAAAGAACCAGGAAGTGAGAATATTTTTATGGGGTTCTGCATAGATGTGTTCATTGCTGCGGTGAACTTGTTGCCATATGGTGTCCCCTATCAGTTTGTTGGCTATGGGGATGGTCATCACAACCCAAACTACACAGATCTCGTAAAATGGTGGCATCCGGGGTGAGTATTCGATCACATAGCCTTTCGCATTCTTTTCACAAGTTTCATACCTCAACCAGCTTGTATGTGTGCTTTTTTCATATTGAGTGGCAAGTTGTTACTTTTGGTGGCAGAATTTCGATGCAGCTGTGGGTGATATTTGTTGGGTTTTCACTCCTATGTGGAGACAAAGCCCAAGCCCATTGGAAAGCCCAAGCCCATGACCAAGCCCAAGTCAAAGGTCAAAGGCGGCTACTTGCTCATGAAGAAATCAGGTGTATCAATAAGAACATGTATTCAAGTTATAGAAGATAGCCGCAGAATACAAGAACAATACGAAGAGAAGTTCTCTTCATACACACCAAAGCTGCAGTTATAAAATCGCGATTTTCAATTCGTTCACCGTTGGATCGGGCTGAATTTTTGTCAGCATGTTTTGGACATCCAGTTCTTCATTCTGAACGGTTGGATCGACAAGACAAAGTCGGAGGTGTGAGATATTGCCTCGACAGTGCCTCAGGTTTTTGAGGTTGTTTATGTTCTTGTTTTGTATTTGCAAGCTTGTTTTGCTTTGCTGTTTCGGCTGATTGTTTGCACGGTTGTGTGCATGTGATTGTGTACGTTTTGTATTCTGATTTGATCATAGTGAAGCTGGTTTATTGGTCTTGACGACCCGTGGTTTTTACCCTGGATTTTGAGGGGTTTTCTACGTTAAAAATCTTGGTGTTTATGTCATTATTTTTCTACCGTATATTTGTTGAGTTGCTCCTACTAGGTTCTTGCAAGTGGGGGATTGAGTCCACTGCCTCTTATTCCCAATAATTGGTATCAGAGCTCAAAGGTTGTTTGGGTTATTTTGACTTGCTTAAACAATGGAGACAAATACAAATAGGATGGTATCTTTAAATGACACTAATTATCAAATGTGGAAGGGAAAAATGGACTTGCTATTTGTGAGAAATATGCATCTTCCTGTTTTTGCTACTCAGAAGCCGGATTCTAAGCCTGATGAGGAATGGGAATTCGCACATCAGCAGTTTTGTGATTTTATTCGGCAATGGGTAGATGACAATATTTATAACGAGAAAATTGAGTCCTTGTATGACTCTAAGTCAGGGAACAATAAATTATATTTGTTGAACTCTCTGATGAACTTGAGATACAGGGAAGGGACTTCCATTTTAGATCACTTGAATGAATTTCAAGGGCTTCTGGATCACTTATCAGGAATGGGCATCAAATTTGATGGCGAAGTATTGGGATTGTGGTTACTGAATACTTTACCTGATTTCGGGTCTCTATTACAAATTCTGCCCCCGATGATATTATTTCTTTGCAAATGGCAAAGAGTGCTGCACTTAATGAAGATATGAGAAGGAAAACACATGGTTGTTCATCTCAGTCCGAGGTGCTTGTTACTGAAAATAGGGGGAGAACTCAGAAAAGGGATTCGAATGGTAGCAGAGAAAATAGCAGGAGCAAATCCAAAGAAAGATACAAGAATGTGGAGTGTCATCATTGCCACAAAATGAGACATATTAAGAAGAATTGTTTCCTTTTGAATAAGGAGAACAGAGACAAGAAAGGAAAGCCGAAAGGAAATGGTCAAGATGATGGTGATCGTGTGACTACTGCTATCGGTAATGATGATCTTGTCATTCTTCATGTTTATGACAGATGAAAGCACATGGATAATAGACAGTGGTGCTACACTACATGTTACACCTAGGAAGGAATTCTTCACATCTTACTTGTCAGGTGACTTTGGTGCTCTGAAGATGGGTAATGATGGTGCGTCTAAGGTGATCGGTGTTGGTGATGTTTGTCTGCAAACCAACATGGGAATGAAGCTACTATTCAGAGGAGTTAAACATGCTCCAGATGTTCGCTTCAACTTGATTTCTGTTCAACTGCTTGATAACAGTGGTTATGATAACTATTTTGGTTTTGGAAAATGGAAGCTCACTAAAGATAACTTGGTTGTGGCTAGAGGAGAGAAAATGGCTAAACTGTATTGTACAAAAGCTTTAGTTACTAGAGATAGTGTGAATGCTATGGATATGGATGCATCAAGTTTCTGGCACTGAAGGCTTAGTCATATCAGTGAAAAGGGCTGAATTGTTTAGCTAAAAAGGATGTGCTTCCAGGATTAAAAAGTGCAGAGTTAGAGAAGTGTTCTTACTATGTGGCAGGAAAGCAGACCAGAGTATCCTTTAAGAAGCATCCTCCCTCAAGAAAGTCAGAGTTGCTAGAATTAGTGCATTCTGACATTTGTGGTCCGTTGAAGGTAAAGTCTCTTGGTGGTGCACTTTACTTTGTTACTTTTATTGATGATTGTTCTAGGAAAATTTGGGTCTATGCTCTGAAGACAAAGGATCAAGTACTTGAGAAGTTTATATAATTTCAGGCTTTGGTTGAAAGACAGTCAGGCAAGAAGCTGAAATGCATTTGTACTGACAATGGGGATGAGTATATTGGACCCTTTGATGTTTATTGCAGGTAGCAAGGTATCAGACATGAAAAGACTCCTCCAAAGACTCCTCAGCTGAATGGTTTGGCAGAGAGGATGAATCGGACTTTGATTGAGAGAGTTAGGTGTATGCTTTCAAAAGCAAAATTGCCTAAACATTACTGGGGTGAGGCATTATACACGGCAGTTCATGTTATTAATCTTAGTCCTACTGTTGCTTTGAACAGAGAAGTACTGGAAAAGATTTGGTATGGCAAGAATGTCTCCTATGATCACTTGCGGGTGTTTGGTTGTAAGGCATTTGTTCATATTCCAAAGGACGAAAGATCCAAGTTGGATATGAAGACGAAGCAGTGCATCTTTCTTGGTTATGGTCAGGATGAACTTGGATATCGGCTATATGATCCTGTTGAGAAAAAGGTGATTAGAAGTCGTGATGTGGTGTTCATGAAAGATCAAACCATTGATGACATTGACAAGCTGGAGAAGACTACACCCATAGAAAATAATGATCTGACTGATGTTAGTCCAGTGCGGTTGCCTGTTCAACATGCTGTGCAACAAGATTATGTTGATGATCATCAACTTGGAAATCAGCTTGATGTTCCGATAAATGATGTTGAAGAGCAACTTGAGCTGCCACAGGATGAGATTCATGATGAAGCACCAGAACCACCTTCGGTTCAACTCAAGAGGTCTACTAGGCAGAAACAACCTTCTAAAAGGTATCCTTCTGATGAGTACGTGACCTTGACTGATGGGGAAGAACCTGTATGTTTTGAAGACTATCGTATGATCGCTGGTTTGGCAGTTAACTCCACATAGTTGTGAGGGGGAGAGTTGTTGGGTTTTCACTCCTATGTGGAGACAAAGCCCAAGCCCAATGGAAAGCCCAAAGCCCAAGCCCAAGTCAAAGGTCAAAGGCAGCTACTTGCTCATGAAGAAATCAGGTGTATAAATACGAATATGTATTCAAGTTGTAGAAGATAGCCGCAGAATACAAGAACAATACGAGGAGAAGTTCTCTTCGTACACACAAAAGCTGCGGTCATAAAACCGCGTTTTCCGATTGGTTCACCGTTGGATCGGGCTGTATTTTTGTCAGCATGTTCTTGACATGCAGTTCTTCATTCGGAACGGTTGGATCGACAAGACGAAGTCGGAGGTGTGAGATATTGCCTCGACAGTGCCTCAGGTTTTTGAGGTTGTTTATGTTCTTGTTTTGTATTTGCAAACTTGTTTTGCTTTGCTGTTTCGGCTGATTGTTTGCACGGTTGTGTGCATGTGATTATGTACGTCTTGTATTCTGATTTGATCATAATGGAGGTGGTTCATTGGTCTTGACAACCCGTGGTTTTTACCCTGGATTTTGAGGGGTTTTCCACGTTAAAAATCTTGATGTTTATGTCATTATTTTTCTACCGTATATTTGTTGAGTTGCTCCTATTAGGTTTTTGCAAGTGGGGGATTGAGTCCACTGCCTCATATTCCCAACAATATTTCGGTAGTCCCAGGAAGGACAAACGTTGTGGATTTTACAGAGCCATTCATTGAGTCAGGTCTTGTCGTGGTGGCTCCGTTTAAGAATTTGCATTCAGGACCTTGGTTTCTTGTAATATCATTTACCCCAATGACTTGGTGTGTGGTCATGCTGTCCTTTGTTGTAATTGGGTGGTAATTTGGATTCTGGAGCACAGGAAACATGAGCAGTTCCGTGGTTCTTCTACGCAGCAACTTGTAACCATCCTATGGTGAGTTGTTATAAGAAGTTTGCCAAAGTTTTATAAGAAACGGTTCTTCATTTCCTCTTCTGTCAAGTACGTCTTCAGAAATTAAATTGCCATCAGCTGATAAAAACTTTTGCCCCTTGGAGGTTCAGTTTTTCAACTCTAACCTTTTCCCACAGTAAGTCTCACTTTGACTGCCTAGGCTCCAAGATGTGGTTTTTTAGTTGCTTCTCCGCCTGTTCTAGAAACTGAGTTATCTGGGAAATTAATCATCATATCTTGACTGAATAACAGGAGAGGATCCTCAAAGCGGCCTTGGTAGGACAGTGCTTCTCATATGGCTCTTTGTGGTTTTGATATTGACATCCGGCTACTCAGCTAGTTTGACTTCTATCCTTACGGTACAACATTTATCGTCTCCCATCGCGGGAATCGACACCTTACTAGCTGGCAAAGAGCAGATAGGATTCCAAGCTGGCTCCTTTGCTGGGCGATATCTTAGCAAGGAGCTAAATATATCAGAGACTAGGCTTTTTCCTCTCAACTCTCCACAAGAATATGCTGCTGCTCTTCAGGATGGCCGCGCTGATGTCGTGGTGGACGAACGACCCTACATGGAACTTTTTCTCTCAACCCAGTGCAAACTGAGGATCTTAGGCAAGGATTTCACCCACAGTGGCTGGGGTTTCGTAAGTAGCATCATGCCTCTTTTTTTTTTTTCTTTTTTTTTTTTGGTTCTTTTCTGTCAGACTGATCACTCACATTCAATAGAGCTCTAAGCTCCATCCTGTTGTACTCCGCTCCCCCATTGGACAGTGAGTTTGATGATTGATTTGCATCCTACAGGCATTTCCGAGAGACTCGCTCCTAGCCACCAACATTTCAAATGCAATCCTAAGACTATTTGCAAATGGGGATCTTCAGCGAATACGTGACAAATGGTTGTCAAGCGACCTTTGTAGTCCAGAATCTCAGGATAATGCAGATATAGAATCAAGCCAGCAGCTCCACCTCAAGAGCTTCTCGGGCCTGTTTCTCATATGTGGGACATCTTGCTTTCTTGCTATCTGTATATTTTTCATGAAACTCGATCACAGATTTGATTCACATGTTCGGAGGACCATGGACAGTCAAAGGGGCTCAAACACGAGGCAGCTTTCAAACAATTATATCATTGGTTGATGAGAAAAAGGACGCGTCAAAGAACAACAAAAAGAGAAGGAACACTTGGACTTCTCTCTACTATCGACGAAGGCGCAGAAGTGGGATGGGAAACCCAAAGTAGGAAAAATGGAGTATGCTGGGAATTTCTATGCCCTCGAGACTCAAGGTTACTCATGGTGCAACCTGTGTAGTTGTATATGTAGATCAGCCCAATCGTAAAGCAACATTTTGGCATGAAAGCACCTACACCTAGATCTACCTTAAGTCTGCTTTTCGAAACCACATTCTAGTACTCTATACCGAGTCGAAATGAAATTATTCTTGGAGCAATCTTCAGCAAGCGAAAGGAGAATAAGAGAAGTTTGATATGAAAATAGAAGTTCCATTCCTTCAAGCAAAAGGCTGTCTGGATCAGTGCATTAGATACATTTCAAACCGAGCGCATTCGTACAAGGGGGCATTATTAACTCATAAAATATTCACGTTCTTGATGACTAGCTTGAGACATATTGGAGGATACAAATATTGTCAAAGGAAGTAGATTGAGGAAACAACAACCTTTCCAGCTTTCCAAGAAAGCCAAATACTATGAAAATCACAAAATGGAGACATGAACATGGGATCAAGATTCTAGGATTCATATACTTTGCACTCTTCATCGGATGGGTTCCCCTTGCAGAAATCTTCCAAGATGTCTCCGCTTCCTGGTGCAATTGACACGCCTGGCCACTTTGTTGCCACCAGATGCGCCAAGTCGACAACCCTTTGACTGCATATATTATCCAGCAAACACATGAATGTCCCAATAAAAAATTTATATGACGGTGTTTTTAAGGCGTAGATGCAACATTTACCTATAACCCCACTCATTGTCATACCACGCGACCACCTTGACCATGTCATCACCCATGACCATGGTCAAGGAAGAATCGATGGTAGATGAAACATCCGAGCTCCTGAAATCAACAGACACCAGAGGAATATCACAAACAGCAAGCACACCCTTTAATGGGCCATAGGCTGCCTTTCTGAAGGCATTGTTAACATCCTCGGCGGTGATTCCTTTCTTGGCAACATTGACAACAAGATCGACAACGGAAACATTTGGTGTTGGAACTCTGAGAGCAATGCCATTCAGCTTGCCTTTCAACTGGGGCAGAACAAGCGACACTGCCTTGGCTGCACCAGTGCTAGTAGGCACTATGTTAAGTGCAGCTGCCCTGGCCCTCCTCAAGTCCCTGTGTGAAGCATCCAACAGCCTCTGCAGGAAAAATGCATATGGTTTCAGCAACAGCTTGGATCGATTTTACATACCAAGCCCCTCTACTAGCAGCCATCGCCCTCCAATTGATCATGATACATGATTTTACCTGATCACCAGTGTAGGAGTGGGTGGTAGTCATTGTTCCCTTCACAATACCTGCAACAAAATCCTGGGTCAATACCTGCGATGGCTCATGAGCACCTTTCTACGCAGTTGATTCCTGTTGTGTGAGTTGTGGGTACTGAAATTGATTCAAATGAGATGCCTACCGAATTCTTCATCTATGACCTTTACAAAAGGGGCGAGGCAGTTTGTGGTGCAAGAAGCATTGCTGCAAAGAAGTTTAGAGCACTTTTAGCAACAAAGTATGAAATAAAGGATGAAAACTTATTTTCAATTTGGACTTCCCATAATAACCGCTAGCACATAGTAAAAGAAGACCAGGAGAAACATATTCACGTTCCAGAAAACGACCTTATGATGTTGGCGACGTCATGGTAGTAGTCTTGCTCATTAACTCCGACAACATAGGTTGGAATATCAGAACCTTTTGCAGGAGCAGTGATGATAACTTTCTTTGCACCAGCTTGGATGTGTTTGCCAGCTCCTGGTCCATCAACAAAGACACCAGTGCCCTGTATAGCTTCACAATGTTAATCGTCTTGCATTGCTCCTCACATGCTTTTATGACCCAGGATCAACTCCCTTTACCTCGATGACAATATCGATGCCAAGTTCTGCCCAAGGCAACTTGAGAGGGTCTCTGCTAGAAACAACTTTAATGTGCTTCCCATCAACGCTAATTGTTTCATTGTCCACAATTTTCACATCTGCCTTGAAGGTACCGAGTATAGAATCATATTTCAGCAAGTGTGATGCCTACAATCACCGAGAAAATGTACATAGAAAAGAACTCTTACAAACACATATTAAAGCAATGTGTATTCATGCAAGGATGACAAATTATGTTTCTTATATCACTTACATTCTTAACACCACCACTGTCATTAACCACCACCACATCAAGGGGTGAATTTTTGCGGCCATGCCAACAACGAAGGAAGTTTCTACCAATCCGTCCGAAACCATTGATTGCCACCTTCAATTCTGCTGTTATTTTTCCACTGCCAGGAGTTGATCTCACAGCCTGATTTAAAGAAGAAAAAAGGGTGAGATAAATCAGGCGATGTTCTAAAATCTATACAGTTAAGCAGGGACAACAGCCAACCAACTTATAAGCTTATCTTCATGCTGAAGGTAAGATGCACGCCTTTCAGAAGGAAAACACATCTTTCTTCAACCTAGGACGAGGGCCAATAACTGGTAACTCTGCTATTCTACGCATTCAATAATTTCAGATGCCTATTCATAGATTGCACTCATCTCAGTTCAAGGATGTAGTCTCTATGATTAGCACAAGACCAACTTAAAGGAAGGCCGCAATATTGCATCCAGTTCTTAGAGAAGCAATTTTAGACACCCACTGAAACTGCAATCAGAAATATGTACCCTACAAAGCATGGGGACATACAATATATTTCCCAATTTATGATTGCTTTCAGATGGCACAACACAGGTTTAGGACACTCGAGCGTTAATATTCTGCATCCAGGTAAACCTTGACATTAGGGATCAGCAACCACAAGGACTAGAAAAATATGCATGGAATGGAACTAGGGAACAAATTTCAGAAGAATCAGAAGGGTACAGCAGAAACAACTTCCAAGTTCCAAGAGCTCCTCATGTCATTACATGTTGTTTCAAAGTAGTAATTCTCTTACCTGAATTGTTTGGAACCAAATGAAACCTGAAAATTCTGGTTTAGCAGAATACCCGCATTGATCTAGCAATAGCAATATGATCACTTCATTCAAACTATTATCGTCAATACAGATACAGGGAAGAGAAGTAGGGTGATGAGAAAACCTTTGGTGAGAGCCGAGCAGCCAATGCATTATGAAATGTCAACTCCCGGGTGCTCTGGTCAAGCGCCAAAGAGGAGCCGGATCGCACGCCGGTGGATACTACAAACTCAACTCCCTGCAATTCCCAATAATGACATCACTTGTGACTATCCTAAACTATAAAGCTCCTCCAAGCAACTACTCCCACAAAACCCAGCTATTTAAAATCATACTATTAATGAAGATCTCACCAAATATCACGACTTGAAAACCGAAAAAGATATTCCACAAGAGAGAAAGGAGAGAGGGCGCAAACCTGATTAGAGTACTGAGCAGGAGAAGGGTGGGAGCCTACAGAGGGAAATCTTGATCCTGTTGGAACCCTTGATGAAGCTAGAGCTGCATAGGACGCCATGCTGCTACAAGCCTGTAACTGAAGCAGAAGAAACAAGATCTTTGCAGCAGCAGCAGCAACAAGAGCTGCAAGAAGCTACTCGGATAACGAAAAGATAGAATTGGTTAATTTTGTCCACAGAATTCCAGTGTTGCCAATGTGATCTCCAATAATACGATGGCCCACTCATGAACGAAGAAATGAGTGGTGTGGATACCACACATTTGAAAGACAAAGGATTTTATGGATAAGATGATGTTCCATCTGAAGTTGCCATCTTCAAAATATGAGCCACAGTCCACAAATGAGGCTTTCTCGTGCCTTTGACAAAAATGCCCTTATCATGAAGGAGGATACTTTTTCTGACACCTCAATCACCAGAACTGACTGAGTCTGGTTATAGAAAGTACTCCTACGAGCTTCAGACAGAATACTATGGACCAATGGTCCAAAATAACCATTCATCTCCGCTTAAATTTCTGATTATCTCAAACATAATCCAAAGAGAGATTAAAATCATATGGATATGAGAAAGTGTAAAATTTTCCAGTTGAAACACACGAATTTGAGCAAATAATTGAAGATATTACACTTTAGTGCAGAAACCATGGCCTGCTTGTTACAGCTTTGGCTCCTGACTTTACCCCTTGCAGAACTTTGCAGACCATAATCAATCAGATCAGAAGAACAATTTCTTTTACCTTTAATCGACCTGTTAACAAAAGAATTTTCATTCTCGCAAAACTAAGAACTTCTTCATGTCATTATTCCAGAACTATGGTAAGCGGCTCCAAGAATAAATCGCAAACATTAGGCATGAA
Organism: Drosera capensis; assembly: GCA_001925005.1. Lineage (NCBI taxonomy): Eukaryota > Viridiplantae > Streptophyta > Magnoliopsida > Caryophyllales > Droseraceae > Drosera > Drosera capensis. The sequence goes on along the minus strand of LIEC01008560.1, from coordinate 10,581 downwards.
CTTGCTGTTATATGAAAACAACTCATAACACACGAGTCTGGACACAAATTAGAGAATCACACATTTGATGCTTGCTCAAAGGCACTTGGGCAAACAGGTCAAACAGTTCAACCAATTCATCAACGCTCCATCTGTGATAGACCAAATTTGATCATCTACAATAATTCCAAAGATAACACCACTAACATCGAGTACTAGAGTCGGACCAAAGAGCTAAGAAGGGAACACATAGGAGAACTTCCCGAGCTGCATGATCCAAAATGCACTATTAAGATATTTGAGGTTGTACTTATCAAAAGAAAAAAGAAGGGATATTTGAGGTTGCAGCACAGAGAATATCAAAACAGAAGAGGGAAATAACAGTACAATTTTCTTGTTGGAAGGGATTGCTACAAATGACATTGAACATGAATATCATGACCCACAACCCTGCAAAACATATTTTATATGGCAGTTTCCAGTTTGTCCGAGGAGACTGCTGCTCCGTTAGGTGAATCTTGTGAGCGAAGCTGTGTAGAAATGTCATCAATGGCAGAGTTCAGCTGAGCAATCTTCTCTGTAAGAATTTTCCTTGTTTTCTGTCAATAAGTTATCAACATATGCAATTTAGTCATCTTGGGACTCTTAAGAAAGGCCTAAAAACAAATACTGTGTACCTTGCCTAAAAAAGAATAGCGATCACTGAGAATTCTTCAAACGTTCAAAGTCACAGTCAGCAGATGGATGGACAAATATAATGGGAAAAAGGTGCATGAGTGTTTGCACAGACTATTGAGCCGTACTTTCACAAAATACGAACCGTAACTACGAAGGAAGACACCATACAAGCTCCTTCTACAGTTTATATATCATAAGCTCAGGAAAAGCAAGCCAGACATGCTATTTCCAATCTGAAACTTAACTCTCAAAGCCAGCCACTCTCTGGTACTTGCCGATTGATATACTACCTCCGACCCATGAAAAACACAACGGTTTAACTTGACACGGGATTTTATACGTGTGTCGAATTTATATTGATAGTGGGATTTACTATAACAGTTGTGAGAAATTATAACTGATTTGATATTTTCTGTGTGAAAAGATTTTCATAAAAGAAAACGTTGCATTTATTGTGGGACAGATTAAAAAGACAAGTATTGTATTTTTCGTGGGACAGAGGGAGTATATATTTATAGGGTCAAAGAGTCCGGAGCAGTGGAAAAAAATAAAAAATTAACACACTACATACGAAATTCACTTGAGCATGTGGATAAGATGAGTCTGCTAAAAAATTGTTGGTCAAGACAGAGTCTGCTAAAAAGAACAGAGCCAGAAGCTATGGAAATGGTAGAAGTCAAGAACTGATGCTTGCCTCCAAAGCTTTCTCCTCGTCATATATAAATTTAGGCAGCTTCCTCATCAAATCTTTCCTGTCAGCCGCTAGGACCTTGCTTATCTATCAAGGGGTAATGTAACAAGGTGGTCATTTAATAAGAATAACAGACTATCTAGTAGATGAGATGCTATCTTTTACATTATAAAAACACGAAAATGATATTTAATCCTCTGAAGTATTGAACTATACAGATGACATCATCAAGTTTAAAAATAAGCATTTAACCCCTCATCTTCAAACACATTCTCATTTTTTTTTTTTTTGGGGGGAAAAAACCCCATTTGAAGGAGTTCATAAGGAGACCATAATATTTTCCACTAAATTCAACAGAATAAGAATTTTTTGGCATGAATATCCTATTCTAAGGGATTGATTAGCGGGTCATTTGTATATTTTCAAAATTTAGAGGGGTAGTTGGGGGAGGGGGGAGATGTTTGTGTTTTTTCTCCTATAAAAAACTCAAGGCAGTGAGGGTAGATTCCTCATAAACTCCAATAGAAAGAACAAAGAGATTGATGTGCCATTCAGAGGAAAAAATGTTTTACAAAATCTGGAAATCATAAAATCTATGAATGCATCTCCTACAATATCAGGATAAATAAGACGATAAAGCAAGACAATCACATTGGATTTATGCATTTCCAATGGTCCTGAACGGACATGGTTAAGACAGGGGAGCATATGACCGCTCCTTGAGAGCAGAACAAGAGACAACAAGAGAAATCACAACAGAGTGCTTTAAAGTTATCAGAGCCTGGATGTACTATTTTTTATATTGCTCATATAGCACAGCAGACGGACTGGACATGTTAGCATCCAAAACGGTATAAACTATGAGACAGAGAGAGTGAATAATACCTGAGGTGCATAAACACAGCCTAGGGCACCAACTACTAATCCTCCCAGAATGAAGCCTCCAACAAAAGCAGGAGCAGTGCTTGATCTTTCAACATTGCTGCCCACTCAAATGAAATTGAAGAAACATCATATTGCTGACTTGTTTGATTGTTGTGATCAACAAGTACAACCAAATTCAAACAAGCGTTTAGCAGCAGAAATCAAACCATGACACCATTTTACATCAGCTACCTAGAAGATGCAACTCGAACGAGAAGAGATCTCTTTCCAGTTTTTATGGTAGAAGACGGAGCAAAGGATACGTCGGAGAAGCACGAACTGGGGATGCGTTGATTTGCTGGATTGCAAGAACAGAATAGAATCACGTCAACATGTCACCGGAAGAATCCAACCAAACTACATATAGAAAGCCGCGTACAACATGCTCGAGAGTTGATTGAAAGAAGTGGTGTGTGATCCTAAGCCGCTAACCAAGAAATCAGCAAGTAAATTGCGTAAAACGATCGAGACTTCAATCTGACTTTCTATTGTGGTGAAAATCGGCATTTGAATACTCGATTGACAAAAAAACCTTTGAACAAAGTTAAGTATCAAACAAAAATCCTGCCTATAACGCCTTCCGATTATGAAACGATCGAGTCCAGACCCCAATTCTTGGAAGAATAAATATAAAATCGATCAGCAAGGAAAGAACTACCTGGAGTCGACGATGGATGGATGTGAGATGTGCGGGCTAAAATCGAAATCGAACAAGAATTGGAGAGGGCGGCACCAGCCATCGTAAACTACTATTCCGCCTTTGATAAGGAAGATGATGAACATACAATTTGGGAACCAACAACTAGATTGGACGATGAAGGGATTACGACAATCGGCATGTCTGGTAGGGTTCTTAAATTTTATTTTAGATTTTACTGTTTAAGTTGTTTTATATTGATTTTTTAATAAAAAATATAAAAACAAAAATTAGAAAAATAATTTTTAGTTTTAGTTTTTTTATTTTAATATCCTATTCAACATCTTCTCAATAGAAAATCGTTTTATTTCCTTAAGTGATTTTGGTATTGTTTATTGATTTTTTTATTAGTTTAGGGTTTATTAGGGGTAAGGGTTTTGGGTTTGATGCTATCCAATTTATTTAATTAGCAATCAATCAATTATAAATTTAAAATACAGCAATTTTTTTCATATTAAAAAAAATATATAATACAATTACAATGATTTTTCATAAAAATTTAAACCCTAGTTACTGTCGATATCTACCACCTTAACCCTAACTAATGTCGTCACCACTCATAGCTTTCGTTGTAAGGTTGTCGTCGTTGATGTCATCATCATAGCCTCGACACACTATTCAGTTCAGCATTCTAAATCATAGTAACAAAAGGATGCACCGTCCTAACTCAACCTCTTTACTGTCATTGTCATCACTGTCACCTTCGTCACTATACCACACTCGTTTTCGTCACGACCATTGGAGCAAGCGGCGCGCATGTTAGAGTCGATGACATTACATACGTTGAACACATATAACATAGAACATGTTCCCTGTTTCAAAAACGATATAGAACATGGTACCCTTGATGATCGTCTCCTCGTCGTGCATCATCACCTTGTATTTGCGAATTGTGAGCTCTAGACCAACGCACTGTTTATTACCTGCATGGCCTTACCCACAATGTATTCATAACTTGGGTAAATGACATTTGGCCCTTTATCGTTGTCAACGTTCTCACAAAGTTGTACGTCAACACGCTATACAAGCTACACACAATGTCTCTTTCTTCACATCGACACCATAATCAAGTAGTGCACCTTGCCAAACTTCTTCTTCATTTCGTCATGATCAGCCTTGTCTTCTTTATACAAAGGAGCAATACTCTCTTTTTATCGATATTTTTTTCTTCTTCTTCGTAGGTAATTGCAGTCTAGGTTAGATGCCAGTGAGCAAACTGTTGCAGATGTATGGGCATCAAACAAGCCATCAGGTACAGGCTACTACAGAGGACTTTGGATGAACAATTATTACATTAATAAGCAACAAAAGAATGTCAAAGTCTCCAGGATCTGAGGACTGAGCTTGCAGACGAGTATCAACACAGAATGCATCAAAGTGCAGCAGAACTGGGTGCTAACCAGAGTTGCAGCAGAGACTGGGTACAGACTAGGATTGTAGTATGGGATGTAGACTAGGGTTGCGACAGAGACCAAATGTGAACTAAAGGTTGTAGGAACAGTGCATTGTCTCTTAGGTTCGTCCTTGAGCCTTTAAAAAGGAATCAGTAAGGCTTATTGAAGTAGTGCTGTTGAAAAAGGATTGAAATGCAAAGAGTGCAAAGCAATCAGATATTCAGAGATTACTCAAGAAAGCTAAATCGTGAAAATATAGTTGAGGGTGTCACTAGTTTATAGAAGAACAAATCTTGCAGCGGAGTCCAGAGCTTGGATCTATGCAAAGTATTTAGGTTCTTTATCTTTTATACAAGTTAGACAGCTTGTAAAAGGAAGTTTCTTATAAACTTAAACAAGAAGATCGTGATACTCACCTCTTGGCTTGACTACACTGTTCATCAAGAGAAGATTGGACTAAGCTCTCGATTATCATTTGATATCGAGTGTCTGAACTAGTATAAATACTGTGTCTATTTATTGCCTTTACTGCATTGATATTTAGAATTGTTACTAACAAATCAACACAGCCAAACAGAGATAAACTCAAAGAGTTGGAAATCTCTGTTACAGATTACCAACTACGATCAGCAGACTACCTAAGTAGTCTGCATAGAACAGTGTTATGCAAAGAACCAGTATTCTGTATCAAACGTTTGAATTAATTTTTGAAACAACCTATTCACCCCCCTCTAGGTTGAAACTTGAACCTCATAATTGGTATTAGAGCCTGACTTTTCAGACTTAACAGTTATTGGAAAGAAAAGGTCATATATTCTATTTGCAAAGAATGTACTAACAGTTTGTGTGTGTGAAGATCATCATCAACAATGACACCACCAAAGTTCCTCAAATGTCCTAACAGTGGAGAACTTCCAACTTGCTCTTTTGACAAGTTCAATCACTGGAAGCTAAGAAAGCTTGCACATCTCAACTCAATCGACGAAAGGATACAAGACATTGTTCCAATGATGCCAGATCCAAAGGATTCAACAAGAGAAGTACAACAACCAACATCCCTCTGATCCAGAGAAGATTGGGATCGAGAGATTGTTGGTAGAAAAGTTCTAAATCAAATATTCAAATCCTTAGATAACAACATGTTTGAGATTATGGTTCATACTAAGACAGCAAATGAAGCATGGGAGGCTCTACCGCTAAGAAATTAAGGAACTAATGAGATCAGGAAAACAAGAAGGATGTATTGATACAACAATACGAACTACTCTCAATGACATCTGATGAGAATCTGACTACTTTCTTCGAAAAGTTCAATGTTCTCATCAACAATCTCAAAACCTTAGGAAAGACTTTTGAAAACAAGGAAGTCAAACTAAAGTTTGTAAGATCTCTTGGTGAAATCTGGAATACAAAGACCACAGGCATAAGAGAATCCAGAGATCTAATAAAAATGTCCCTAACTTAACTGTTTGGTATTTTACACACCTACAATCTTAAGGTTGAGCAAAAGAAACAGATTGATGATGCAAGAAAGAAGAACTTGGTCTTCAAAGATCAAGAGAGAGTTTTGAAATCCGATGGCAGAAGAAGAGACCAGTGATATCTCGTCTGCAAGTTAATAAGGTCTATCAGAAGAACTAACACTGATGGAAAAGAAGTTCAAAAAGCTATTCAAGAAGAGAACCTTCAAAAAGAACTTTCCCTTAAAAAACCAAAGAATGAGAAATGAAAATCCACTATAACTGTGGCAGACCAGGACACTTTGCTGCTCAATGCAGACGACCAACATAAGACTCGTCTACACCAAAGTTTAAGAAGGACCACAACAAAGTCACTCCTGGAAGAAAGGAAAGAGACAAGGTTTATGCAGTAAAGACATGGAGTGATACAGACTCTGATGATGAAGATATCATATCAAATATGCAGCTGTGTCTCATGGCCAGAGAAGATGAACAAAAGCAGGTATTTGATCTCTCTGACTCAGAGGCCACCATAGAGGAATTGAAGGAAATATTTCAAGAAACCTCTGAAAGCTTTATTTCCCTTTTAAAGGAAAATAAAGAAAATCTTAAGCAGATTGCAATTCTCGAAGAGAAATACAACTTAAATGAAGAGACTAGTGATAGTCTAATCAATATTAAAGATAAACTGAAGGAAGCAAATGAAAAATTCAACTTCTCAATGCAGTAGTGGAAACACTTATATTGAGAAACACTGAGCTTCAAAAGCAAGTGGATGCTTGAAATGACAAGATCTTAGATCTGCAAAAATTGATCAACATAGGTCAATCCTCCCATGATAAAACTGGGTTGAGATATAATGACTGGTTGAACAACAATGTAGATAAAAAAGTCACTACCAAGAAAGTTAAGCAGACCACTGCAAAAGTTCTACAGAAAAAGAACATTACCATTGCAGCAGGTATGCAGAAGAAAAATGTCTCTACTACAGCATATGTGCATAAGAACCAACACTCTGCTGCACAGATTGTGCAAAAAAGCAAAAGCTCAACTCCATAAACAATACTGAGTAAGAACAGTATTGTAAGGTTCGAGTTTCAACCTAGAGGGGAGGAGGGGGAGTGAATAGGTTGTATAAGACTTTAATAATCTTTTTATGTGGAATACTAATTCTGTACAGACTATTGTTCTATGAAGACTACTCGAGTAGTCTGTAGATGTCAATTGGTAGTCTGCAGTAGAGATCTATAACTCTTTGAGTTTTTCTCTTTTTGGCTGTGATGATTTATTAGAAACAATTCTAAATATCAATGCAGTAAAAGCAATAAATAGACATAGTATTTATACTGGTTCAGACACTCGATATCAAATGATAATCGAGAACTTAGTCCAGTCTTCCCTTGGTGACCAGTGTAGTCAAACCAAGAGGTGAATATCACTATCTCATTGTTTGAGCTTACAAGAACTTCCTTTTTTACAAGGTGTCTAACTTGTACAAAAGATAAAGAACCTAGATGCTTTGCATAAATCCAAACTTTGGACTCTGCTGCAAAACTTGTTCTTGTGCAGACTAGTGACACTTTCAACTGTATCTTCACGATTTTGCTTTCTTGAGTAATCTCTGAATATCTAGATTGCTTTGCACTCTTTGCCTTTCAATCCTTATTTTTCAGCTCTCCTCAATAAGCCTCACCGGTTCCCTTTTAAAGACTCAAGGAACGAACCTAGGGCAAACAACGTACTATTCCTGGAATGACACTTTGCCACTAGTGTTCCCCACCATCTCGTTCCTCATGCTAACAGTCTGTTATCCCCAGAATTTGTACCGTTGCTACTTTAACTCAAATCCTCGCTTGACTGACTTCAAACCTCTGACCTCACCCTAGCAATCATCTCTGCTGCAATCCAGTTTGCTGCAGCTTCTAGTTTGCACTCAGTCTCTATTGCAACCCTTGTCTGCACTCAAATCTAACTCAGTTCATGCCTTATGAAGCTTAGCATGCACCTAATTACTCAGTATGAAATAATTTCCCAAGAACAACTTGGAGAAAACCATATTTGAGACACACCTGCTCAAATCAAGAGGAGCAAACTAAGTGGAGCAAACCACTAAAAAGCATAAAACCAAAGGTCTACTGTTTTACCTGTGGCAAAATTGGCCATAAATCATTTGAATGCTGGAACACACATAAGAAGATAATTCAAGTGTGAATTCCAAAAGCTAACTAATAAGGACCCAAATGAGTGGGTACCATATACAAACTCTCCATGTTTTCACAATAAGGACCCAAAGGTCTACTGCTTTACCTGTGGCAAAAAGGCATATGGTATCTGGACAGTGGATGCTCAGGACACGTGACAGGAAACAAATCCATCCTTGAAGACTATAAAAAAAAAAAAAAACAAGGACCTCTTGTCATATTTTGAGGAGAAAAAGCAGGTACAACTAAAGGTTATGGAACCCTTGGTACAGGTTCTTTAATCTTTAGAAATGTTTCTTATGTTAAGGGCTTATAACATAACCTGTTATCAATTAGTCAATTATGTGATAAAAATTATGATGTGTCATTCACCTATGATACATGCCAAGTAAAGGATAAAATCACATAAGAAGTCAAATTACTAGGAATTAGAAAAAGAAACATATATGCAGTAGACTTTGATTCATTATAGTCATAACAAATAACATGTTTCTATACTAAAGAAGCTGAAGATACAAACTGACTATGGCACAAAAGATTAGCTTATCTTAATTTCAAAACTATAGCGAGTCTATCCTCAGAAAACCTAATAAGAGAACTCCCTCAAATAAAATTCAAAAAAGATAAACTATACAGACCATGTCAGGAAGGAAAGCATACTAGGACAACCTGTAAACCCTTAAACTCCTCAGAATCAATTAGAATTCTTAAATTATTACATATGAATCTTTTTGACCTAGTTGAGGTGGAAAGCTTAAACAGAAAAAAATACACTCTAGTTATAGTAGATGATTACTCCAGATATACTTGGGTAATATTCTTACATAAAAGAAATGAAACATATAGTCTGGTGACAAGGTTCCTTAAACAGATCCAAAATGAAAAAGGAATAGAAGTAATCACAATTAAAAGTGATCATGGTACTGAATTTGATCAGACAGGAATAGATGTCTATTACAATGATCATGGAATTAAACATAACTTCTCAACACCAAGAACACCCCAACAAAATGGTGTGGCTAAGAGAAAGATCAAAACACTCATAGAGGCAACTAGAACAATACTTTTTGATGCAAACTTAACTAAAAGCTTCTAGGCAGAAGCAGTTAACACAGTTTGCTATACTTGTAATAGATGCACAATTCACAAACTTTATATGAAAACCCCTATGAATTATGGAAAGGAAAGACACGAAGTTATAAATAGGTTTTATCATTATTGTGTATATAGCAAATAGCAAAGCACTTGCAGTATACAATAAAAGAACACAGAATCTTGAGGAGCCAGTTCATGTATCATTTGATGAAAAAGAAACATTTATAAGGGATGCAAATATATTTGATGAGGAATATGCATCTAATGAACACGCTGCAGAAGAGGTCTTTAAGACTGCAGACAAGGAAGAGTCGTCTGCACATAATGACACTGCACCAGAGGTAGAAGAACAACCTCAATAATAATTGGAAACTAATAAACAAGACAAAGGAAGATGGATTAAGACACATATACAATATGACATAATAGAAGATAAAAATGCATCTGTGGAGACTAGAACGGCAACGAATGCAGAATTTCTATCTGCCTGTTTCATATGTGAAATAGAACCAAAGATAATAAGTGAAGCTCTCAATAATCCAAACTGGGTAGATGCTATGCAAAAAGAACTAAATGAGTTCGAAAGAAATGAGGTATGGTATCTCACACCAAGACCCAAAAACTATCCAGTTGTAGGATGCAAATGGGTATTTAGAAACAAATCTGATAAAAATGGAACAATCATGAGAAACAAGGCTAGATTAGTTAATAAGGGATACTCACAAGAGGAAGAAATTGATTTTGATGAAACCTTTACCCCTATAGCAACATTAGAAACCATAAGTATGTTTCTTGCCTATGCTGCATATCGAGGATTTAAAATCTATCAAATGGATGTAAAAAATACATTGCTAAATGAAAAGCTGCAAGAGGACGTTTATGTTGAACAACCTCCTGGCTTTGAAGACTATGAATATCCAGAGCATGTATATAGGTTAGATAAGACATTATATAGGCTAAAACAAGCACCTAGGGCATGGTATGAAACCCTCTCAAAATTTTTGCTTTGTGAAAATAAATTTGAAAGCGGTAAAATAGATATCACTCTATTCCTAAAGAAGCATAATGAACATATATTGTTAGTGAAAATCTATGTTGACGATATTATATTTGGTTACACTAATGATAAGCTTTGTGAAAGATTTACCGAACTAATGAAATCTAAATTTCAAATGAGCTTAATGGGGGAACTAAAATATTTCCTAGGATTGCAACTGTAACAATTAAAGAGTGGAATCTTCTATGAAACCCTAAACCCTAAACCATAATTCATAGGGGTTAGGGTTTAGGGTTTAGGGTTGGCGTTTAGGGTTAGGGTTTAGGGTTTAGGGTTAGGGTTTAGGGTTAGGGTTTAGGGTTAGGGTTTAGGGTTTAGGGTTTAGGGTTTAGGGTTTAGGGTTTAGGGTTTAGGGTTTAGGGTTTAGGGTTTAGGGTTTAGGGTTTAGGGTTTAGGGTTTAGGGT
>LIEC01008559.1:0-45395 GCA_001925005.1 Drosera capensis | reverse complement strand
CAGGATGGTGGGGGAGGGTGTTTGTGCGGACGAGGTGGTTATGGTTTCGGTTGTGTCGGCGTGTGCTGATTTGGGTGGGATCGAGGTTGCGAGGTGGGTTGAGGGGTATATTGCGAGGGAAGGGGTGAGGAAAGGGGTGGAGTTGGGGAATGCGTTGGTTGATATGTTTGCGAAGTGCGGGGATGCTGATGAGGCGGTTAGGGTGTTCAGGGGGATGAAGGAGAGGGATATTGTGTCGTGGACTTCGGTGATTGTTGGATTGGCGATGCATGGTCGAGGAGTGGAAGCTGTTTCATTGTTCGAAGAGATGAAGGGAGTAGGTGTGAGTCCTGATCGCGTTGCGTTTATTGGGTTACTGACTGCTTGTAGCCATGCTGGGCTGGTGGAGGAGGGGCGCAGGTATTTCAATTCGATGGAGAAGGAGTACGATGTGGTGCCTGGATTAGAGCATTGTGGATGCATGGTAGATTTGTTTTGTAGGGCTGGACGTGTCAAGGAGGCGCTCGATTTTGTTGAAACAATGCTCGTTGAGCCTAATCCAGTTATTTGGCGAACCCTGATCAATGCTTGTCGTGCTCATGGTGACCTTAAGCTTGGTGAAAGAATCACAAATAGACTTGTTGGGAAAGAGCCACTGCAAGATTCAAACTATGTTCTGATCTCCAATTTATATGCCAAAATGTCCCTGTGGGATAAAAAGAACGGCATCAGAGAAATGATGGAAAAGAGGGGCGTCAAGAAGACTCCTGGGAGCACCACATTCGTGCTGGATAATGAAGTTCATGAATTCGCTGCCGGTGACAAAACACATAATTACAAGGAGATATATCAGATGCTGGATGAAATGGGAAGGAAGCTGAGAAAGGCTGGATACATTCCGGCAACATCAGAGGTTTTACTGGATATTGATGAGGAAGACAAGGAGGATGCTTTGAATAGACATAGCGAGAAACTCGCTATTTCTTTTGCACTTCTTAGAACACCAGCTGGATCCCCTATCCGTATCGTGAAAAACTTGCGGGTCTGCATTGATTGTCACAGTGCCATTAAGTTTATTTCTAAGGTATTTGATCGCTTGATAGTGATGAGAGATAGGAATCGTTTCCACCATTTCATAGACGGAGCATGTTCTTGCAAAGACTACTGGTAAAGTATTGACGTGGATCGCCTTGATGAACTTGAAGCTTGAAAGTCATTGTTTTTTTGGCTCATCGTTGTCGATTGCTACACCGCATGTTCTCTGGCTATGCGTCAAGAGTCATGAAAGCATATCAGAGATGGGACTCTTCATGATCCCGATTCAAAATCCGAATGGAAGGCAGCATAAAGTCCCGTGTTTGAGGCCGCTAGGCAAGGCTAAGGCTCACCTCTTCGACCGGATTTTTGAAAAGAGTATTCCTGGCAAGATCGTCGTCCTTGATATCGAGAGCTCCAACATGGTTCACAACATCAATGCAATCCCATCAGATGAGCAGAAAGCTCTTCTTTACTCTAGAAGCAGTAAGAAGATAGTCAGTCTTGTGCTCAGGTGGGATGCTGATAGTGGCAATGCCACTTACATGAAACAAGCAGCTAGATGACCCCCCCATTATCAACACGGTCTTGGCCCTCTTGGGAGGACGAGAATACGCATGTTTACCCTTGCTATGGATATTGATACTTGCATGGAAGCCTCCCATAAGAGCAAAGATCAAATGTGAGGAGGGGCTTCACCAAGCTAACCCCTTTTTGACAAAGTAATTGTTCCCATGTTAACAAATGTCTATCCTTTTTAATATCAAACATCATATCATAGGATTAGACAACTTCTTAAATTGTATTCCAATGGATTGGGTTTTTAATTTCATAATGACAGGAAAAATTAGCCGCCTGGGAAGAAACAAGACAGGAAGAGCACCGTAAATTATTGCTGGAGGAAGCAGAACAAAAGCAGCAAGGTGATTTGTGGGCGTCAGTGAAAAAGAAAAAGAACGGACTAGTTCATAATTGGATGTTCAGGTAGACCATGGTCACAATTTCCAATTCCGGCTTCATGATCTGTGGAGTTGCAATGAACCTTAGTCTTTTGTCAAAGAAATAAACTCTTTGATCTGCTTTTCATAAGCGTGAACTTCGCTTATCAAGGAGCCTCTTGTCTAGGAGAGAGATTAAGCAGTGCAGTTGGGTTCTGGTCTTCGAACATTGGAGAGTGAGCACATTCAAGCAGCAAAATTAAACCTTTCTCCTGGATTTTTTTTTTTTGTCCCTTTTAGGAGGTAACTCACAAAGGGTCCTATCCCTGAATTCATGCTACCCTCTTGCATATGACTGAACATCTGGTCATACAAAATTGTCTTCATTTGATTAAAATCATAGTTATTTATACGCACACCTTCTTCTGATACGGCGGCTATTAGCTAAGTTCTTGATTATTTCTCAAAGATGCTGGTCTCTCCTTCTTTTTTTTTCTTTAATCATTTGTTTTCCGCATTATATGGGTGCAAGTCCACTGATTATAGAGTTACCTAAGCACAGCTGGGGAAAGCCTATGGGTGTAAGTCCACTGTCTTCATTTTTATCATTTCTCAATGATGGATACTTTTTTTCTCTTTAAAAAAAATTCAGGGGGAAGCCTATGGATGTAGAACCAGGTGTTGGATCCGTGTTCATAACCTCAAAACTTAGAGAGTTCCTTAAACATAAGAATAACTGTAAGGCATTTACGAATTAAGTGCGTATTTGTAGAGTGTTTACAAATAAATTGTGGTGTAATTTGTGAGTGCGAAATACAGTTGTTTTATTTAATGTACGAGTTTGTAATATTCTATTTTTTATTAGAAGTTATATTTCTCGATATATCTTGTTTCTAACAATCCGATTTCTCAATAGAAAGCAACTAAAAATCCATTGCATTTGGAATAATCAGGTCTAGATCCTTATGTGTTTTTGTTTTTGTTTTTGTTTTTTTTTGGCCTTACGTTGAGCTCTGTTTGTCCTATTTTTTCAGGCTCGAAGATTCATCACTCTTATAGATGAGCTGTACAACCATCATTGTCGCTTGTTTTGTACTGCAGCTTGTTCCATTGAGGAGCTATTTCAGGGAAGAGAGGAGGGAACCCTATTTGATTTGGAAAGGTCGTCCTTTCATCTTGAACTTTCTTACATCTAAGGAAGTCTTTCTATCAAATTCTTCCTTGTGCAGGGAAACCATAGACGGCAATCGTGATGATTTTTTCTTTTAAGAAATCCATCCGATAAAAATAATATCAGCCTCTTGTTGAAGAGTAACTGATACTGCTGTGGCATATATGATTTTGTGTCGCATATTCATGGATCTATTGTTAGTCTGTAGATGCTCGTCTGGTATGGGTTAGTAAATTGCATGCCCACTCCGTCCTCTTCCTCCCCCAGATGGCTACCCACTGCCAAAATTCAGAAGAATAAGAACATTACTTGATTGGTATTTTGAGAAATTAGTCACAGATGAACAACAAGGATTTAAGATATCCAAAGGCTGGTGCCATGAATTTAACATATACTATGTATTTGCATACTGTGTCTGCCAGTTTCCAATTTGAAACAGAGACTGAAGGTGCAAAACTTCGTCGGGATGTTCTAGCAGAAGGTAATGTCAGCTCCGGAGGATCCCTGGCTGGTATTGTATCATTACTATCAGGGCAAGAGGAAATGTTTGCTTTTCGGCGAGATGTAGGTGATGCTTCGCTGCCTCATGTTGTGTTCATGGTCGCCATTGTCCTTCAAGTTCCATTGAAAGTGGGAATGCACATAACTCTTTTGTATCCATTCAGGTATCTCGCTTGATAGAGATGCAGACGCCATTGTACCTAGACGGAGTTAAGCAGCTTCACCCGTGCTTTCAGAGAGAATACCATGAACGTGAGCACGATCATGAATGGACGCTGCTGTCTCAAACATCTGTATAATGGTGATAGCGATTCTTTCCTTCTGGAGTGTATAACCATTTGTATTGAGTAAATCCCATAGAGAACCAGTTGAAATCCGAGCGACGGTATACCAAACTCTCACCATGGAGAACCAGTTCCTTATTGTATATCAGTCATCATAAAACGTTTGACAACATGTATTGAATAAAGGCAACAGTTTAATTCAATGGCCAATTTTATGAGATCCATCATCCATAACAGTACCAATAAATCTTTAATTTGCTACATTGAAACGTTAATATCCACGGTTTTTGCTAATATTTTCACACCATTGTATATGAAAGATATTGTGATGTCTTGTAGGCTTTTAGTTTGATTCATTTCTCGGGTATTTTCTGAAAGAAAACGGGTCATGAGTAAGGTGTATGGATGATCAGATATACGCTGGTTTTATTCGGTCAAACTCATAATCTCTCGTGATCATGACAATGAGTTTAATAATTGGGTATTCGAGTTAACTCATTCAAGACCATAGAAGTACTATTTGACCGCTAGAACACCCAAATCAAAGCACACGGACGCACCATCATCTCCATCACAGCCTCCTCCCTCCTCTAACTCATCATCGACGGCGGCGATGCAGACGGCGACGACGACTCACTGCTCTCCCGCTTCTCCGCCGGCGCCGCATCTTCTCCGCCGTCGCTCCCCAATCCCCGCCTCCGCCCCCGCTTTGCGGCCCCTCAAAGCTCCGAGCTTTCGTCCTATCTTCGTCTTCAGCTCCCGCCGCCGCCAGTCACTGATTCCGGCGGTGGCTAGTGTTGCCGCGGTGGATGCTCCGGCTTCGATTAGCGGCGGGGAAGATGAAGCGAAACTGTTGCTGGAAGTGAGAAACCTGAGGGCCGTGATAAAGGAATCTCGGCAGGAGATTCTGAATGGGGTGAATCTTACTGTTCGACAAGGAGAGGTCTGTGTTGATTGCAGTTTCAGTCAGTTCATGATTGTGTTAAATTGATTTTGTGATGGATGAGTCTTTGTCTAGGTTATTGTCGGTTAGGGATGTTAGTATATGTTAATTGACCAATGAGAGGAACTGTGTGAGGTCAGGCGAGGTCGACAAGGATTAATCAGGGCGAACTACGTGAAGGTTTGTGTCAGATTATTTATTGATTCGATACGATATCTCTAGCAAGTATCTGGCAGGCTAGCAGCTGACATTGTGAAATGAACTTGTATCATGAGTTAGTTATCCAAAGGTGTTATGTGTTACTAATTTCTCAAATGATTCATAACGTCTGTGTGTGATAAGTGAGAAATGTGTTATCCAAAGGTGTAATTTGTTACTAATTTCAGAAAGGTATAGGCGTCAAATTTCGCATGGGAAGATGTATATGGAATCTCAATTCATTTTTATTTCTCAAATGATTCATAACGTCTGTGTGTGATAAGTGAGAAATGTGTTATCCAAAGGTGTTATTTGTTACTAATGTCAGAAAGGTATAGACGTCAAATTTCGCATGGGAAGATGTATATGGAATCTCAATTCATTTTTGGTTTTCTGATTTTCAAGGATGATCAAGCTGATGGCATCCATTTCGTGTGTGTTAGTCAGCTTACTATGCTGTAGGGTTAGTGGTGAATCTGGTGAAAAATCCAAAGTTTCGATCATTGTGAGATCCTGGAAAGGTTAATCTTCCTTGGTTTGAAGAAGAAACAAAATATCAACTTTTGGGTAGAAGCTTAAGGCAGAAATAGCGCTAGTTTTAATTCTTGCTGCTGGATGTTTTTCTTTTTCCTGCAGTCATTGTACTATTTGCTACTGAATGATAAAGCTGCAATCTTTCATTTCAAGTTTCTGACATTATTTAGCTTTTCTTGATCTCACTAGGTGCATGCTATCATGGGGAAGAATGGTTCTGGGAAGAGTACATTTGCCAAGGTTTGTAATTTTAGGTCTTCTAAGTGAATACAGTTACTATCTTGAGTCCTTGATTAATAGATTTGGTGTGTTCTATTTCTTTTTAAGTCTCATCGCGTAATCATCTAATCTCCTCAGAGAACTAAGACTTCTCTTGTATCAAGTTTGAAGGGTTTCACTTCATAATTTCTTTCCAAATATTTCTAAATAGAATCATTGGAAGAATGGAAGCACCACCTTGGTGATGCATTGCTTTAAAAAAAACAGTGCGACTAGAATTGTGCATTGGAAGAAGAAATCCCCTTAAGAAAAATGATTGCAGTAAACAGTCCAGATCTCCCATAACTATCTCCTTTTTCTTCGTCTTCACATTTGTAGTTGTTTATCTTTCTTTTTTCTGAGTCCTTTGTAATCTGAGTCCACTAGGTCCTTGCTGGGCATCCCGATTATGAAGTTACTGGAGGCACTGCGACTTTCAAAGGTGAGAATTTGTTAGAGAAGGAGCCTGAAGAAAGGTCTCTTGCCGGTCTCTTCATGAGCTTTCAGTCCCCTGTTGCAATTCCTGGGGTGAACAATATAAATTTTCTCAATATGGCTTATAATTCCCGCATGAGAAAACTTGGACTGCCAGAGCTTGGAACACTAGAGGTACTTCTCTCGACACATTTGTCCCCCTTTTTTTCAGTTAACTCTATTTTCCCCAATTCAGAAACACTGTAATTCGACCATACTGTGGTAATTCATCAAATTTCCAAGTGTAAGTGTGTGCCTTATTGTAATTCAAGATACAACCACCACCCAACATGGATAGGATTTGGGTCGGACGAGATGTGTGTAGTCTTATCTCTATACAGACAATAAATAGATTGTCTCCGATGTCCTCTGAAGGGATAAAACTCGAAATGAACTATCTTAATATAATCCGAGATTAAACTTGCACTGAATTAGAAGGAAACAGTGGCTAACTGAAAAAGAACCAGAAGATGACCTCAGACACCTGGCGAGAGTGCATCACTTCTTTGGCATTCTCTCTCAATTTTGTGTAATTAATTATTCAAGACAATTTGTGAATAGATTCGAGATATTAAAAACTAAATGCTCAAAAAAAAAAAAAAAGGCACAATCTAGGCATCCAATAACACTAGTACTTCTTCCAGGGGTTAGGGGGATGCTGGAAGAATTATCCGGCATTTTCTTCATTATATGTACCAATGTGTGTGCCTTTGTTTTGTTCTCATATTTGGTTATCCGTAATACTTTTCCAAAGCCTGCCTCTTTCTTTGAAATGAGTAGGTTGTGACACCCAATTTCCTCTTGCAGTTCTTCGCCTATGTGCAGCCTAAGCTCAAAATTGTGAATATGAAGCTAGATTTCCTGGACAGAAATGTTAACGAAGGGTTCAGTGGTGGGGAGAGAAAGAGAAATGAGATCTTACAACTTGCTGTATGTTTCTCTTTCTTCTTCTTCTTCATCTGTGTTATGTCATAGAAATGTGTTGAAGACCAGAAGTATCTGACTGTGAAATAACAAAGTTGATGTCAAGCAGTTCTTATGGAGTACTTGCATCCAAATCTGAAGTATGAGTGGGAAAAAGACCAAACTGAAGTGGATCTGACTTCAAGGCTTAAAACTACCTTGTCATGATTGAGTGTTGCTTGTCAGATACGTTTAGGTTGTATTGGAACGTGTTAGAACTTTTCTCCTGTATATTGCAGGTTTTGGGGGCTGACTTAGCTATACTGGATGAAATTGACTCCGGGCTAGATGTTGATGCTCTTCAGGATGTTTCTAAAGCTGTCAACGCTCTTTTGACTCCAGAGAATTCTGTACTAATGATCACCCATTATCAACGTCTTATGGAACTAATAAAACCAACATATATTCATATTATGGTGAGTTGAGCACCACGATTAGTAATTCATAATGTAATTTACATCCTTTAAATTTAAAATCAATATTTGCAGAGCACTGATGAATTTAGAGCAGCTTTGTGATTGGCAATTAACAAGAGATTCATGCTACCTTATTAGGAGAAGGGGAAAATCGTGAAGACGGGAGATGTATCTCTTGCAGCAGTGCTTGAAGAACAAGGTTATCGGGCAATATCAGATGTGGAGATATAGTTTTGGCGGTATTGTTGTTGTCTTCTCCCCTTTTTTTATTGTCACTTTTTGAGGAATATGACGCTCAATTGCTTTGTTTTATGGCACATGATGCACCAGCATTGCAGAGTGAAACTTAGATAAGTTAAGGTTATGGTTCATATTTGGATGTCTTAAGCCATTACATTCATTTCGTACTATCTGAGTTCCATGTTTCTGATCATATGTCCTTGTTTGTTTTTTATCAGCTTAATTTGTATCAGTATTCACAGCTGATGGGATACCTTATCTCTGTTTATTGATGGTAGCCAAGAGCTGGGTACTGGATGTTGAAGCAACTATAATGTATATCTCAAGAAGAAGAAACCTCTGTTTTTCGATGAGCTGTAAGTGATGCTTCACTGCTACCTATTCTACCAGTCGTGGCCCATTTCTTTGCTATAAGTATAGAGCAAAATGTCATGCCAGTGTTGCCCGAGTTGTTATCTTGTGTTCAAGTCCGCATTATAAATTGTGAGGATGAACACCATTCAAATATTTCTTTATTATTTTTCTCGATGGCAAATTTTCTGAAAGAATATATATAAGTCTGGGATATGCTGATGCAGTGCCATCTCTTTTGAGGGTTAAAAATCTTACACTCCTTTTGCCAGCTATACTATCTCATACCTATTAGGAGAAATGACACTATATGTGAAGGGTTTACTTTGATTTTTATTCCGCAATATAAATCAGAATTTTCTCTTAAATACTGTTGGATCCTTTCAGGTCTGTCACTTTATAGAAATGCGGACACCATTTTACCTGGACATGGTTAAGCATCTTAACCCTTCCTTCTCAAACACCAGGAACATGCGCATAATCACAGATCCATGCTGCAGTTCCAAACATCTCTATTTATGCTTTTGGCTGGAGCCAAAGACAATTGCAGTATGTGCTCATGCTACTTCAGGACTTCCATTAATTTTTGTACTTGATGCTCTTCTCCGTCTGTTTTTTGATACAGAAAAGCAGCATTAGGCGTTTGATGTTAATTATGTCTGTGAAGGACCACTATTTGATAATTAGATTATTTATTCAATGTATCCAACAGATGCGATGAGTACATTGTAATGTTTGATTGATATGAGATTCATGAGGAAACAATTCAAGCAGATAACACACACTATTACTCAGCATCTTCTATATTGATCCTCATATATTTTGCCATTGTTTTGCACACCACACCATCTGAGGTTGGGGCTTGAAATATGTTTCATTAGCTTGAGTGCTTTTTCTGTTGGTTGGATCTGTATCTGTTTTGTATTGATGGACGTATGTTTGATAAACCCCCTGAGCTACATTTTACTACTCAGTTTCTGCATGTCGAGATCAGAGCGGTCGTTTCTTCAAATCGGTATATCAATCGGAAGCCTAAGCTGGCCTTCTGTTGAGAAGTTCCATAGCAATAAGCTTTTCTTTTTATGGTAGCATAATCGGTTTGATATTGCGGTTTTCGTTGTGTTCATAATCACATACGCTGAACTTGGGTGTTTGTTGGATGACAAAGTGAGTTCTTGGCTCAACTGGTTTAACAAATTGAGTTTTTGGCTCAACCGGTTTTGAAGGTTCACTAATCATTTTGCTTCTAATATTTAGTTGGAGCGCGTATATGATCTTTCTTCGTCTGACGAGTTCTGTTTCCGTTACTGGTTCAAGCACCTATCCGGCTATCAGTTGCATGTTTCTAGTTATTGAAAGAACAGAATGACACTGACCAGACAAGTGAGTATATACCTACTTGCTGGTTGGTTCACAGACCACCACACAGATTGGATATATCGTCTAAGACACTCAAGTACACCGAATATAAGCCACCGTTTTACAACTGAACAAGGGCCCAAAGTGTTTCCCACCATCGGAAATTTTTTGGATAGTATCTTATGGATAATTCTCTCAAAATGAAAACTAAACCTAAAACTATTGCAGGCAAGCAAAAAGAGACTGAAGGGTCAAGGATGTGAAATCTCTCGCTCGAATGTTTTATATTTTTTCCGTTTCACGAAAAATATAATACATATGTATTTTATATGTATAAATGTAAATTTCGTTTTCATATCAATTCACGTTTGATCGTCCTGCAACGTGTATGAGGTTGAAATACGTAACTTACACAACAATTAATGTTTTATGATAAATTCATAAAAAAAAATTACGTTTGATCGTCGTTGCACGCGTGTCAAACTTTATATTGACACACATGCAAAATCAAAACGTTGTATGTTCTTAATGCATTTTGAATGAGTGAGAGATCGAGGAAATAACATCTCACCTTCCGAGAGGAAATCATCTACATGATTCCGACTTTAATCATATATCACAAAAGGAGTGATTTATGGGCTCACTAATGTGTGTCATGGAAAAAAGTATTTTAGAAAAGCAGTGAAAGATAAAACAAAACAAATCCACGATTGACATTAAATTACTCAATTTTGATCTAAAATTTATCTAAA
Source organism: Drosera capensis (assembly GCA_001925005.1). NCBI lineage: Eukaryota > Viridiplantae > Streptophyta > Magnoliopsida > Caryophyllales > Droseraceae > Drosera > Drosera capensis. The sequence goes on along the minus strand of LIEC01008559.1, from coordinate 34,999 downwards.
CATTTTAATTTCAATCATTTTTTTTTATCATTAGACATATCTTTTGTTATAACACAAACTTAATTTTCCCTTGATTTATATATGAACTAGTCTATCCACTCGTGCACTAAAAAAATAAAAATGAAAACAGGCATTGATTGTACGATAAAAAAAGATAATCCCTCCGTCTCAAAATACATACAACATATTATTTTTTTTGCTGTCCCAATGTACTTTTAATCTTTCCTTTTTTTAATCAATATTTAATCTAAAAAAATACATCAATCATATTTTGTTACAGTACACCCACTATCTTATTTCACAATAACCTCACTATCCTTAAAAAATATTCTTTATTCATCAAATTTCATTAAAATTTAACACACACATAAATTCTCGTATCAGATCAAAATATTACAAGTATTATGAGATGGAGGAGTATGAAAGTGTGTTAACTCATATATATTAGTGATAAGGTAAGATGAGATATTATTATCTTATTTATCAAATATTTACAAATGATATATTATGAAATTTTTTAAAATATTTATCCTCTTTACTAAAATTCAATCTTTCAATCAAAATATATCGAATGATGAATAAAATTTTATAAATTAATTTGTTTTTTATGATTTATATTTTTATTTTAATTAATCAATCTTTAATCTCGACCATCAATCTCAACTATCATATGAAAAATTAAATGGTTAAGATCAAAAGATCTAAGTCACATCTATTGGCTTATACAGTATGGATTTGAAAACATAAAACATGATAATGCCATCTTTAAAAAAATAAAACTTTGTCATATGACTTTAAGTTTATATATGATGAGAAAATGGATTACGTGTCATGACATGAATGTGTCGAGTGAAAAATGAATGATTAAGATTAAAAAATTATTTTAATTTTAATCGTTTATTTGTTATCATACACACCTATATATCATGACACATATTCCATAAATACATACTCCCTCCGTTCCGTAAACTTTGTAATGTTTCTATCTTTATGTATTATTTTGTGAGTAATTTAAGGGACTTCGTTAATCATCTAAATGAGACTATTTATATTTTCTATTGATTTCAAATTATAATACGTAATTTTTAATATCATTAATAATTCATGATATTTGATCGTTATCGTAATATCAATGAAAATTTGTATCATTTTATATGTCCGATCAAGATAATATAAAATATATGAGGGTAAGGAACTATAAGATAGGTTTAGACATTCCAATATCAAAACATTAAAACGGTTACCTGACTCTCCTTTTCCTTTCAAGGATAAATTTCATTATACTAACAATTTGCGGCCCAATTTACCAATCAAATCATATCATAATATTCCGTCAAAAACTTCCGAGGGTACCTTTGAAAACACACCACTCCCCCTACCCACAGAAGAGAGTTGAAGCCAACCCAAACCTACCCATTCTCCAAACACCAAACTCGTACTCACATTGTGATCTCCGAGAATACCTAACAAAAGCATCACCACACCATCATCCACATATACCACAGCCGACAAACAAGCCCTAGTTGATTCTCTCTTTCGAGGGTTTTGAGGAAGAGAAGCAGATTCTTGTTCTGCTTCTCTTGCCTCACTTCATCACCCTCCAATTCTTCATCAGTATTGATTCCTTGATAAAAAAGATTGGATTTTGATTCGTGCCCAATTAGATTCCTTGCTTGTATTGCTAAAAAATCGTATTTTGAGTTGTGCCCATTCGAGTTTTACAGTTTTTTTTGGCTTGCCCAGTTGGATATTTGGCTGATTGGGGTTGATTTGTGAGGGTTGGATTGGATTGGATTTGGGTCATTGAGAAGGGAAGAATTTGAAGAGTTTGAATTGTTTGTTTGTGGGTTTTTTAAATTCATGGATAAGGTGAAGTTGAAGATTTGGGAAGGGAAGGATAATGGGTCAATGGTGAACAGTGACTTTGGGCTTCAATGGAGTGCCTCGCGTGGGGGTTTTGTTCCGGGAGGGTTATTTGCGAGCGTGGGAGCAATGGGAATGGACTTTGGGGTTTCTTCGAATCCGCCTAATTCGCGGGATAATGAGACTTTCAAGATTCCATACTTGGATTTGTATGTGAAGTATGTGGCTTCGCCGAAGGGGTTGAAGGTTGAGATACAGGAGGCTGTGACCGTCGAGGGAGAGAATGAAGGGAAGTCTAAGACGCAGAAGAAGGGAAAAGTTGGGATGAAGTTCAAAGTCAAGGTTGCGAATCCTTCGTTGAGGAGGCTAATCAGTGGGGCGATTGCTGGCGCTATCTCCAGGACTGCTGTGGCGCCATTGGAGACTATCAGGACTCATTTGATGGTTGGGAGCAGTGGTCACTCCTCTATGGAAGTGTTCGATAACATTATGAAAACTGATGGGTGGACTGGCTTGTTTAGGGGGAATTTGATTAATGTTATCCGAGTTGCTCCAAGTAAGGCTATTGAGGTACGAAAATTCTATTTGCTTACTTTTCATACTTGTCACTATTTCTCAAGTTTTGGCATAATTTGTTCTTTGACAGTTATATTTGTTTCTCGCTGCTTCCTTGATGGTTGAGTTCCTTTAGATTCTCAAGTCTGCTTGTTTGTTCGTATAAGCAGCATAACTGCACCATTGCTTGTTGTGCTACATTTCATTATATGTTGGCTCCCTATATAAAGCTGTTGCAATTTGCTTAATATGCTGTGCATAAGGCTTGATGCTTGCACTGGTTACTAACTTCATTATTATTTTATATTTTTTCTAAATCTTATTCATTCTTATTTCAAAGGATGTTAACTAACCAACGATACTCAATATTTTTTATGAAGGACTTGTATCTATTACTTAAAGGAAAATACCGGCTTTTGAATAGTTATCACTTCTTTCATTCACGCTGTAAAATGAGTTTATACCTTTTTCCCCGATATTTACAATATCATCAATCTGTTCGGCTTGTATAAATAGCGAAGATACTGCTGGCTGGTTAGGTTTTATCATTGAATTTGGTTTTGCTTGAACACCTATGCTCCAATGCCTCTACTAGATAATATAGCTTGGATTTTCAGTTTTCCTTGTTAATTATTTAGTGTAATATCTTCGTAAACCCGAGTTTACAGAGTCTATTTTGTTGGTTGAGTTATACTCCCTCCGTCCAACATAAATTACGACACATTACTAAATTTAATTGTCCCACATAAATTACAACATTTTTCATATTTAGCAAATTTTGTAAGATGAAAAATCCCAAGTACCGCCACTTTATGTCACATCATTATTTTTTCTCACTATCCTCTCACAATTCCACTTTAATCTCTCCTATTTCTTCTCGCTCAACCCACGCACAAATCAAATCCACTTACAAGCACAATATAGGAAATAACACCCAGTCAAAGAGTTATCTTATTTATCGTGCAACTTTTCTTATTTTTTCTGGGACGGAGGGAGTATGTTGTAATTCTAATTAGTACTTTATTGTAGTGGATCAGCGGCTTGAGCAATCTCTCAGCCTATACTAGAATAACATCTTCAAACATTGCTTGCTTATTCCCCTTGCAAGCAAGCTAAATGAGACCTATGAATAGTTTTAGGCTTGTAGCATTGACTAGCTCTATGCTTTCATTGTACTGTGGGATGGGAGGGTGTTCATGCGGCGGAGAGGGTATTTACTAGCAGTTGGCCAATTGCATAATCATACTGAACAAACCAAGAAGTATTAGCAATCTCTCGTAGGACCATGTGAGATCTTGTTGGTTTAGAATTCTCATAGCTTGCAATAACCTTGTAAAACTTCCATGCTTACCATCCTGAGCCTTTTTAAATTAGTGTTGAATAAAAGTTGAGAATACAGTATGAAGTTGACAGGAAATAATTCTGTGTTAAGAGCTGATAACTATGAAATCTGAAGAGGCAATATGCTTTTGTTTTGGCCTGGTCCTAGTTCTTGTGGAGGTTGAATATGAAGTTACTGTGCTTCATTTTGTGTTGGCTTTCATCATGTTGTAATCAGTGTGCTTGTTCGATTTTGCCATTTATACTATTGTATTCTATGGATAGGGCATGTTATCTTGGTGGGAAAAGGATGTGGTTTTCTGGTAACATGGATAATTGGTGCCACGGCTGTTCGATATCAGTTGCAAGCTGAGAGAGCCTTGTGTAGCTTGCACTTTGCTGCTAATCTAAAGACAAATTTTTTGCTTCATTTGGCATTGGATGTATAAGTCTGTATGATGTGCTAGTTTGACTCATCTTGATTCAGGGAAAATCCTTCAAAAAAAGAAAAACACTATTCATTGTGTTCACAGCTTCTGTTCTTCATATATTTTCTTCTGCCATTTGACACTTTTTTGGAGCTAGGCTTATATGTTTCTGTTGCATCTTGTAGCTGTTTGCTTATGAAACGGTCAACAAACGCTTATCTCCTAAATCTGGAGAACAATCAGTACTTCCAGTCCCTGCCTCTCTCATTGCCGGTGCCTGTGCTGGTGTCAGCTCTACTTTGTTAACATATCCCCTGGAACTAGTCAAGACCCGCTTGACCATTCAGGTGAGTGAACCCATCCTGGAACTCTCCTAGGCAAAAGTTTCCATCTTCTCAACTAACCAAGCACCTGTAAAAAATTATTGCAGCGAGGTGTCTATAAGGGCATTCTGGATGCTTTCTTGACGATTCTACACGAGGAAGGGCCTGCTGAGCTTTACCGTGGGCTTGCCCCCAGCGTGATTGGAGTTATCCCATATGCTGCGACCAACTATTGTGCTTATGATACACTGAGGAAGGCCTACAGGAAGATTTTCAAGCAAGAGAAGATTGGCAATGTCGAGACACTCCTGATTGGCGCTGCAGCAGGAGCGATCTCCAGCACCGCTACCTTCCCTCTAGAGGTGGCCCGCAAACACATGCAGGCCGGGGCTGTGGGCGGGAGGCAGGTGTATAAGAACATGCTTCATGCTTTGATCAGCATAATGGAGCAGGAAGGGATCCAAGGTTGGTACAGAGGTTTAGGACCAAGCTGCATGAAGCTAGTACCGGCTGCCGGGATCTCGTTCATGTGCTACGAGCTTTGCAAGAGGATATTGGTGGAGGATGGCGAGGAAGCATAGGTGACAAAGTTTGAATTCTGAATAATGGAAACTGATATCTTCGAGGTGGAGTCGGGGTCAGCATTGGCATCTTTAACAAAGGGGAAAGCCACACAGATTATCATTTGGGATCATTTTTGCTACTTGTTTTGATTCCTAGGGTATTTTGGACTATTTCTTGTTCAAGATAGCCTTGTTTGTCAAGGCTCAAGTCAGAGTTTTGCTCAAGAATGGTTGTGATTTTTGTTCCGGTTGCAGTATCATGACTCGTTGAGTTCTAATTTTTCTGACATGATTCAGTCAGGTGGAATGATGAAGCTTTGTATGCAGTTATTAACCGGCTAGTCAGATTGCTTTTTGAGACATGAGACTATGGTCAGTGCTATATATGATTGATCAAGTTTTGCATGACCAGAAATCTTTACCTTTCTGTCAGAAAGATTAGCTTGGTTAGGAAACCGGCTGGATAGTTGAATTTGTATATATATATATATATATATATGCTCAAGCATGAGCACGAAACGAAACATGATATGCATCATAAACATAATTCTTCCTATTACCATGAACATGCCAACTTTAGGTGCTGTTTGTGAGCATCTTATGCAGGACCTTCCTGCCACTCATTTCGACACGACTGCCTGAATACAACACTAGACAGTCATAACTCAAAGAAATTACCCTTGCCCATTATCAGAACTTCTACCTAAAACAGAATCAATAGTTGAAGTTCAAAGCTGTTCGGAGGAAACAAGTGCCTCTCGTCTCAAGACTAAACCAATAAAAATCATATTGGTTCAGGCAACCATAGCACGGCTCCTGATCCTGCAGCTGAGACTTCAAAGTCATGAAGACGAAAACATACAAGAATTCCATCACAAAATAAAAATAACCAATTGAATTTTAAGTGATCGAATAAAGATTGATGTCACTGTATTACAGAAACTCAGAACAAAATCCATAACAGGAGATTTCAGTTACTACATCTTGGCTGGAAATTCAGCTCCAAAAACAACCAGTAGCAAAACCAAACAAGGCCATAGGCAACTAACTAGACGAACACAACAGACACCACCGACGAACAACGTGCTGGATCACCAGATGTACTTCAGCCTTGCTCCTCACCTTCCCCAACTTCAGCAGCAGCTGCAGCCATCAACTCATCAAAGTTCTCCGACTTTCCAAGTACTATCTCAATCTGAGACAAAGAAAGAAACTGTCAAATACATCTACTAAGAAATGATACCTAGTTTCACAAGTAAGATGGCAATGCTTATGTCAAATCAATGAGATTTTTTTTGCCTGCTTTTGTCCTATCGAGCTCTCAAGAACATGTATAGATCCAAGTTCCCACATAAAAAATGAGGTACACAAAGAAGAGAAAAATCATGTGTTATTTACCATTTCATTCCTCGTAGACTTGTGCATTCACATTAGAAGATATTGGGTCTATTTCTGATATGGATACTTTTACCCCAGTTGCAGAATTGACTAACTAACTGGATGGTGCATCCTATTAATTGATCATAGGGGGACGGGCTTTCCTAAATAGTTAATTCTAGAAATCTTGGACAAAAAGTGGCTAATTTACCTTCGCTTTTTGGACAGGGCGGCCACCAGGTTCACCAATATCAACGGTCGAAGTTGCAATCTCTGCACGAATGAAAAATAAAAAAACTGAGAATCTACAGCAACAGACTAGCTTCCTAAATATTATAAGCTATACTGAAAAACATATGCAAATCCATCAATTGGCCTGAAGGAAAGAGACTGAAATGAATGAACAACATTCCCAAGGAAACTAAGGGAAAGAATAAGAAGGAGAAAAGGCATAAAGGGGGGGGGGGGGAAGAGAAAATCTAACTCTTCTCCACGGCTAGCCCATTATTCTTCAGAATCTCGGCAATAGTGACGACCGTAGCGATGGCTGCAAAAACAGATAATTTACACCATTAAATGACTGGTCATTAGGGAAAGACACGAAACTATGTAAACATTCTCGCAGAATATCTAGACAGTACCAAAGTGTTGCCTGTTGACTAAAAACTTGATTTAAAAGGTCCAGGTAAACTAAATTACTTTGCCTGTCATAAATAAACTATGCTTTAAAGAAAAAGGCCGTATCATTGCTAATTAGCGATTATCACAATCAAAGTGCAGCAGTAGCCCATTCTGTAATGATCAAACATTTATGCATGTTTCCCCGAGTTGAATAACACAAAACATTTAATTCAGTATGCTTTCCCAAAACAAAATAAATGAATAAATAATATCCAGATCACTATGTTATAGGAATCCAAGGCAGAAATAAGAATTACTAGCTAGAAACAATATTAACAATTTTCATACTCCAACTAAAAAACAATGAAATGTGTACTTGCGCTAATATTCGTAATTCGCCCCCCATGTAAACAAAGTGAAACAGTTTACAGTTTCATACAATGCTCAGACTCCTAGATGGCCATGCAACACATAGCTCACAAAGCCTCACTACAAAAACAAGTGGGTGGCCTTGTATCGTTCATGATTCACCTTGTCCTCCAAAACGGTGACAGCTTGAGAAGGGGAAGGGCCTATCAAAAGCATGGAGCATCTATGCAGTAGATAGCATGCATCTAACTAAACAAAGAACATTTAAGTCTCATTGCCGCTTATTCAGTAGGGATCTCAGACTCTTTGCTCTCACTTTTCTCCTCTCCATGCAGCAACAATCAAAAGAAGACTTGATAACCTGTCATCAAATTCTCCACTTCCCTTGACACTCAAAGATGCCTTTAACAACTCCATTTCAAGAGACATGAATACCACTTCAAGAAGATAAGATATAGGATGGCAGCATAAATCAGTTGCTTAGGGATAAAAGCATCGATACCCATTCCAAGTGCAGAAAGCTCCACCTCATTGTGCAGCTGCATGTACCTCTGCATTGAAAAAAACGCATAGAACATTTTAAACACAACACTTGAGCATCTAACGTGAATCTTATTTGAAAAACGAGGCAGGTTATCTTCCACAATGGGTGTGCTTAGTTTCATAAAAGGAAGAAATGATTACTACATCAATCATACAATAAATCTACAGCTCTAGTTAGCTTAATACTCTAACATAGTCAAAGTTATTCACATTTCTTGCCACATTACTCATGATAACAGCCTAGGCCTTCAGAATCCTATACTCGCCACTTTCAAACTTAAAACATAAACACTATACAAACACGAGCTCATACGCCAATCACCACAGAATATCTTCTAACAAATCACACACTCCATCAATTCCACAAGTTCCTTGACCAGAAACAAAACACACAACCGCGACATATAGCAGTGCTGAGCCACAATGATGACAACAACAAACCAAATCCCCTCATCCCAACAGATCCAACAATGTGACTAGGAGTAAAAGTATCATTCTCGCATTCCAATCAAGTAAATTATGAGACATTCGGTAAAAATTCAACACGATCTATGTCGAAAAAAACACAAAATTCATCTTGCCAGAGTCAAATCCCACAAACAGGAACACAAATCAAACCCCAAAACTACCCTACCTCCTCCATCACCAAAATCCCAATCAACCATAAACCCTAATAACCCAATCCCAATCCCAACCCAAACACAAACCCTAATTATCCAAACCCAAACATCCCGAACACACAACAGAACCTCAAAACCAACAAAACCCATCAAACCAAACCCATAAATTTCTCGAAAGTCAATACCTTTGCGAGGTTGACGTAGAAGAAGAGGGGTTTCTTGGTGTTGGAGACCTGAATCCGATTTTTCTTGTTGTTCGAGGAATCGGCGATGGCAAGGTTGTTGACACCCTCCGTCACTTGATCCATTGTTTGAGATCGATGAAGTCGATGGATGGAGAAATCGATGAAGCTAGTTGTGCTGTTCAATGAAGAACTAAAACCCTAGCCGATGACGTTGAGATTTTATAAACAGATATGATTATATTTGTAACTTGGGTTGAAGTGGAATGATATACCATTATCTAATAAAATCTACTCGAGATGCAAACATTTGTAATATTTTTTTCGTTTTATTTATTTTTTATTATTTTATCAGATATGTGTATATATGTGTTGATTTAAAATTTGATATATATATATATATAATAATTATAAAACGTAATTTTTTATAAATTTATCATGAAAGTTAGATAAGTTATGTATTTTAATATAATACATGTTGTGAAATAATTGAATTTGATTTGATATGATATATAATAATACAAAATATATGATATTGTAAAATATGTGAAACGAAAGAAATATTAATATGATGGATAAAAAGATGTTATTTAAAGCATATTGTTCTAATGATTCGATAAAACGATTAAATCATATTAAATTTTCCCATATTAATGAATATATATTATATGGATTAGTTGTTGTTGATAAGAATTTAATTTTACAATTACATAATAGAAAAAAATTTGAAACATAACATTCTCAAATTTACAGTCAAATACAACATAATTTACAACCTGATCTATTATGGATTGATGATTTGAGTAGCCAAGAACCATAGACTGTGGAACTTGTAATGAAATGATTAATATTTCAATTGATTGATTACATGATTTCAGTTTGATTAAGTTACACAGATTAGTATAATTATGTTGCATAAGTTATATTTTGGCATTACTTGTAGATGAAAAAAAAACCTACGAATAATACATATTGAATAACACTGAGGTGATATGTAAACTCACTTTTTGGTTAGAAATATATTTGTGTCGTCAATTTAATGTGCATTTTCCTACTGCCTGACAACAAGAGGGATACATTTGAACTGACAGCATGCAGTTTGCCTTCATATGATACGTTTCGCTTCGCAGGGACCGCGGGTACATGGAAATAAGCAACACATGAAGAGCAAGAGCATAGCAAACATTGTAAGCACAAAATCCAGGCATCACACAAAGGCCAGGTACATTGATATGTCAATGACACAATCATAGTCAAAAGATAGCATCTAGCTTAGGAAGTAACATTACAGTAATCAAATTCGGAAAAACAAACGCAGGCTAACATAGCAGATTCTTCTGAACAACAAAACTTCGCAAAATTTTGGTGCCACATGGTTCAAATCGATAACAACAAAACTGAACGTTGATGGAAACAGTGATTCCCTTCGCTTCCTGATCTTCGTGAAACTACTCATCGTCATTGAAAGTTGTCTTCTTACCTGTGAAATAAAAAAAGGACACAGTTTAAATAGGGGGAAAAACAACAAAAATGTCAAAAGCAACGAGGAGCAGGGAAAAAGTGAATACCTGTATACTCGATTCTGTTTGGAGTATTACGCCCTCTTCCACGGCCACGGCCCCAGCCACCATCTCCTCGGCCACTATTGTTTCGGTCACCAAATCGGCCACGGTCTCCCCGACCACGGCCATTTGAGAACCTGTCACCACTCCATTGACCAGACCTATCGCCAGAACCAAAGCCATCACCTCTGGGCTTTGCCTGGTCCACATACAATGAATAACTGCCCAAATCAGATCCATTAAGCTCCATCGCTTTGGTGACGCTTTGACTATTATTGAAGTCCAGATACGCAATCCTGCACTCACAAACCAAGCACGGAAGCATTGATCGACAAGCGACTCAAATTGAAACATAATCGAAAAGAAGAAACTCAGATTCATTGCAAAGTTTATTGATTTATAAAGGAAGAAGTGATTACTCGATCATTTGAATTAAAAATTTCTGAGGCAACCCCAAAACAAGAAAATAGATTCACTTCTTACTTATCAAATGCCAATAGAAGCCTTGACAGGTAAAGCCAGCATGTCAAAGCTGGACGAGCCAAAACCGAAAGTTCACTGAAAAAAGGCTTTTCAAACCACGAAGAAGAATACTGACCCCTTCACATAACCACTTTCACGATCAATAGGTACAGATACCCTTGTAATTTCTCCACAAGATCCAAAATGCTCCCGCAGTGCATTCTTTATCTGCAAGTCACACATGTACATCACTTACACCATTTTATCTTTAACTCCAGTGGAAAGGACGCATTTAGTAACAACAAAAGAAGCCCCAAAAGAGCAGTAAGAATGAAAAAATAAATTCACCTCTTCCTCTCCAAGAGATTTGTTAAATCCTTTGACAAATACGGATTGACCCTCTACTCTTCCTCCAAATCTGTTTCCACTGTCTCTACTGCAACAATTACAAGTTGCAAATATTAATATGAATACAGAACCCAAATTAATGGCCACAAGAAAATATAGAGTAAAAGAGGCAGACTGAACAAGATATGTACTTGCTCTGTGGAGTATACTGTCCACGCTCTCTAGCGAAATCAAGTTTCAAGGAACGACCAAAAAAGTCTGCACCATTGAGCTCAAAAGCCTGCAACAATACATCTTATCCCGATTAGATAGGAATTCTGCGGGACCAGAATCAACAGAAAAATTTGTTTTACACCATCAGAGAAAAAAGAAAAGAAAAGATCAGCTTAACTAACATGGCTTCTTGCAGAATCAACTAAACAAATTGCTTTACACCATAAAAAACAAGATCAGGTTTGACTAACGTGAGCTAGAAACAGGGTTTGAATCTAAACACTTAAGAGGAAGCACTGCCAATGACAAAATATTGATGCTTAAGAGATGAACAGTGTACACCTGTTGAACCTAGGTGGTTATAATTCCCAACAAATAACACAAAGTAAATGTAACCAATGGTCAGAGTCTCAATAGATGGTCCCCATCTCACCCCCTAACTTCTTGTTCAAGATAATGCATCTCAACAAATACTTTTCCCAAATCATATTTTGTTAATTGCAAGATTAACACACCTTTTTGGCATCTTCAGCAGTAACAAATTCAATGTGGCCAAAACCTTTAAAGTTTCCCTCAGAATCTCTTGAGAGGCGGACTTCATGCACTTCAGCAACCTCTTTAAAGAAATGCTCCCTATTATGAGAAGAAAACCATTACGATAGAAACTTCACAGAAAAATTGGTGACTCAAATGAAGTGGAGAATTCATACACGTCTTCTGCCTTGGCATCATATGAAAGGTTTCCAATAAAGAGAGTTTTGACACCAGTTGATTGACTTTGAGCTTTGGAAGGAATTATAGGCTGTCAAGCAATAACATACGAATATCATTGCAGGTCAATCAGATAGTATAATATAACGGGGGAAAAAAGGAAAAGATACACACAGTTTTCTTCTCAGACAATTGGTTGACAGCTTGCAAAGGCTTAGCAGCATCGACCATTTCAACGTCGGTGTCCTGTTCACCAAGATGGACAGTAAGCAACAAGCATATCCAGCACATCTATAAGGCAGTAAGCATAGGACAAACTACATCTCCATGAAAGAACACAACAAATGAGAGTTTCGAATAACAAGAAATGCAAAATTCTATGTTCATAAATGGGTTGCATAAACATTGTCAGTAAAATCATAACCGAAGAGCAATCACCTTTTTCTTAGGAGCCTTGGACGGATGTTCCTCTTCACTGTCTTCTTCATCACTGGTTTCTTCATCGGATTCACTTGTCTGGGGCTTCTTTGCAGGCTTCTGCTGGAAACAGGGCAAAAATAGTGAGTACCTATTGGGTACTTAGAAGCAAATGATTTCATCACCTCTTCGGTACCTGAGCATTAGGCTTCTCATCCTCGGAGCTTTCCGCTGAAGTATCGTCCTCGTCGCTACTGTCACCTATGCTTGCTTTGACATTTGTTTTTCCATTAGTAACCTGCATTATCAAAAAAATTTAACACAGAAACACAAAGAAAACTAGGATTTCATTCTAGTGGGAGCTCATTGTAACAAGAGGAACGTCTTAATATTCCTGCTGCTTATGTATATAATTCTTTTCGAAAAGGAAAGACAAAAAAGGAAAAAAAGTTACGGACGTTTTTAGTTTGGGGTTCATCATCACTTCCATCCGAAGATTCCTCTTCAGAATCATCATCATCCTCTGCTGTCTGAGCCTGCAAATAATAGTAAAAACACACAACGGAAAATAAGCAATAATTAAGCTCAGGTGAACTAGCATAGTTACCATGTTGGTTCAAGACACCGAAATAAATTTGTTCTGTCTCTATAAACAGAGACTAATCTGGTTCAAGACTCTGAATTAAACTTGGTGTTAACCAACAAACGAATTCTAAAGTCACCAAGATTAAACAACCAGCTCAGATGATTTGATGATAATATCAATCACAATTCACAAATAATTACAATATCGCCTAGCAGGTATACAAACAAATGAAGCATGCTTTTCATTTTGCATAGAGCAAACTAGGGGAAAAAGTTAATAGACCCCCCATAGAAGCATGAAGTCATCACAGAGCAAATTAAGGCAAAACAAGACACGATGAACAGTTAGAAACAGAACAATAGACAGAAGATTATGACACATAAAATACTTAAAACAAGACTCCTAAAACCAAGTACAGAAAGCAGCATTTGAAAAAAAAAAAAAGCAGAACTGTGGACAAGTTGTTACCTTTGCCTTGGGGACATCAGAGGCTGGTCTTTTCAACGAACCAGTTGGCTTGTCTGAGCTCTAGACCACAAGAACATTGATGGCCAGTTATTCTTAGAGACATACTTACAACACACTGAAGTTGGAATTCAACCATATATTCTAAAAATATTTGTGGAACTCGAGGGATCTACTTGCCTCACACTAAAAAGAAAAATCTACCTCATCTGAGTCACTCTCATCATCATCTTCACTGTCAGACTCGCTGTCGTTTCCAGTTTGCTTCCCCCGAGGTTGTGTCTTGGCTGTTTTAGTAGTAGGTTTCTTGGTGTCCTTTTTACATTAGAAAACATATTATTAGCTTCAACAGCAAGTGAAAGGCATATCTGAAGACTCAAGATGACATCATAACAAATGTATCCTTTATAAATCTGTTTACCTCATCTGAAGACTCATCTTCAGAGCTTACATCAGACTCATCTTCTTTGGATACCTTGGCCACACCATCAGTTTTCTTCTTGTCCACTTCCTGAAACACAATTCAGTTATAATAACAAAAATAAAAGGACTAATGCCAAAAGATGTGAAACAAAATTAAATCCAGCAACTACAACGACAAGGTTTAGAATACCATATTTTCCTCATCACTCTCATCTGAATCTGAATCCGAACTTGTTTCAACTTCCTTCTTCACAGTGCTAACAGAACCACTCTTTGCAGCAACCTTTCCCTTCTGAAAATTATTTGCTACTATAATTAGAGTAACAAAAAAGCTTAAATGACTAGTTACAAAATAATTACAACTGGTCTAAGAAAGCAATGTAGATGCAACTGGCATGAGTTCAAAAAGCACTAAATGATGCAAAGAATAGATACCATCTTATCTTCATCGTCGCTTTCATCAGAATCAGAGTCGTCACTCGAACTTGTATCAACTTTCTTCTTGGCAGCAACAAGAGAACCATTCTTTGCTGGAGCTGATGGCTTCTTTGTCTGAGTGCCAACCTTGCCCTTTTCCTGAAGATTGCTTACAATCTAAGTGGATTTGCAACTCCATCTAATTTGGATAAAACTATGCAATATTCTGCTTACCTCTTCCGAACTAGCATCTGAATCTGATTCAGATTCGTCGCTTGATGTATCTTTCTTCAAGCTGTCATTCTTCAGAGCACCACCAGTGGGTTTTTTCACCTGAGCAACATTCACATTAGGCTAGCCAATCAAGATCATGATTATAACAAGCATACGAGTTATACCATGAAGTAGGTCTCATTCACCAAGAATCCTATCAAATAAATATCGACCGGGCAAACAATTCCTGCTACACCTCCCAACACAATGAACCAAATCAAAAAACTCACATCATCATCAGATTCACTTTCAGATGATTCATCAGAACTGCTATCCTTCTTGCCACCTTTTGCAGGAGCCTTTTTCAGAAGCGGCTTCTTTTTTAAAGCAGCAGTTGTCTTAGTCACAGGATCCTGGAAACAATAAAACAAGAAATTCAAATGCAACCCCTTTTAAAAAGTAAAGGAACAGTTTATCTCGCATTTTAAGAATTCCATTTCTTACATCATCAGAATCATCACTGCTAGATGAATCCTGAACCTTCACTGGGGCTGCTGCTTTCTTAGTAGGGGCTTTAACCTGAAATATCAAGAGTCTAAATATTCCACCGCAACATGCTCATAAACAAAAGCACAAATCTGCCACAAGCTAATTCCCAGCACACAAAAAATAAAAGAAACAAGGATAAATACCTTGGGCTCATCCTCAGATTCGGAACTAGAGCTACTGGTTTCTTGTTTCTTCTTCTTCTGAGTCTTCGTTTCCATCACCTTCTTGGTCGTGACAACCCCATCTTTCTCCACCTTCTGCTTCTTTGTGCTCACAATTTTTTCTACAGTCTCCTCTGCTTCTCTTTTCCCTGGATATCATCAACCCAATACACAAATTTTCAATAAAAATTCATGTCAAACAGAAAAGACCTTCATTTGTGCCGATGTACCATTAATCACCACTCAACCTTCTAATACAGTACAGCTAAACAAACCAAATTTCTAAGAACACTCTCTACAGGCACTTGCCGCCTTCAAACCCATCTATTTAAATGCTTAACGCATATTTATCGACAACATGCCCATGTTGCAACAATAAATATCACTACTCACTACCTGATCGCTCAATCAATTCACTTGCTGAGAAACAAGAATTCACACGAATAAAGACAAAAAACACAAACTTTATTCCACTAATGAAATCCCAAACCCCCCAAATCAATTTCTCGTCCCAATTTCACCAACCCATCAACAATCAATCATTACAAATCACCCAACATATCCACAAATTTCAACAAACCAAACACAACACAAACCCCCAAAATCACCACATGGGCAACAAACAAATCAGCCAAATCATACCTTTCTTCCCCTTAACTAGCTCAGGAACAGCAACAGGAGCCGCTTCCACCTACACCGAATCAAACACAACAACCCATCAACGAAATCACATAATTGAACAGAAATCGAATACATGAAACTATGAGAAGATGAGAGGAGCAGAGTATACTACCTTGGGAGCCGATTTCTTTGATTTGCCCATTGAAATTGGGGTTTGATTTGATTGGGTTAGGGTTTTGGTGAGGGTTTGGTTTGGGGGTAGAGAGAGAACGAGAGCGGCGATGGGTGTGTGAGAGGAGATTTTATAAAGGGAAAGGGAAACAAGTGGAGTGCAGCAAAGCTGTGAAGGATTAGGGTTTTTGCTCCCTTTTTTTTCCTTTGTAATCAATATATCAGCATCAATATCTCAATGAATCAATCAATATATATATTATTAATTTAAAATATGATATCATGTTATATCATAAACGTTAATTGATAAGTTTTTTATATTTAAAAAGTTATTATTATCTTAATTGAAATCAATTAAAAATTTTCATTAACATCATTATTTTTTTCTATAATTTATAGATATTATCTAATCCATCATGATAATATTTTATATTGAAACAAAAATAGCTTGATTTTATATATGAGGATGTGGGGTGTAATTGCAATCCCTTCACAAATTCACACTATAATTATTTAAAAAAAACTTTAAATTTTAAAAAAGAATTATGAGTGAGGCTAACATCACTTTTATCAAAAAAGAAAAAAAAACTAACATCACTGCAACAAAAAAGCACAATAAAAAAAATCCTGAGTTAGAAATAATTCATGTATTGTATATCATGAGATGCTATTTATAAATATCATAATGATTTCATACAAAAATATCTAACTGGGCTTAAGAAAAATAAATGATTAATATTAAAATATAATATTCTAATCTCAATTCTTAATTTGTATTATCTTAATGTTAATTGTTCATTTCATGCTATATACACTTAAGTCATGACACGCATTCTCTTTTCCCTAACTAATTTTACATTGTTGAAGAGATATACATTCTTTGTTTTTCAAATAAATATATTCCCATGATACAGATTATTTGACAATATTAAAAAAACATATATAAATGATTTTATTTTTATTTATTTTTTAAATTGATTATGTTTAGTGCAGCACAGACTTATACACTAGTTTTTTTTTTATATCACTTCTTTTTTCTTTAAAAGTGTTTTGAAATTGGTAAATTTTATTGGAAAAAAAATTATGATATGTTTGACTCATCGATTTCACCCGGTGAATTTTATTCTTTATTGATTAATTAACATGGTATCTGATCAGATCTTGATTTTGTCAATTTCCTTTCATCAAGATGTTGGAGTGGTTGCTTTCTTTTTGTTCTAGGTAGATTTCATTGTAAATTTCACTCATGCGCTCGAATATTCATTGATTGAAGAGAACCGACATATGATCTACGGAGTATATAAGATCGTTTACTATTGTTCACAAGTATTGAAACGTAAATAGATCAAATAAGCACTGTAAAAATAAGTTTATGATAATAATCCTGTCATTAAAAAATGTCAAGCTATGAACAAAATAAATATGGAGTAAAATATACTGGTATCACAAAAAACATATCATGATTTCATGCTCGAGGCTGTAGATACATCGTGCTATGCTTATGATCACTGTATGGACTTCTTGTTGATGGTTCGAGATGCAAGGAGTGTCAAATGATAATTCATTGTCTCAACAGAATTATAGTTATTTAATTTGATACGATAATTTATATATATTAATTTTTGATATAAAAATTAAATTATCTTAAATGAGAGGAGTAGAAAAAATAATAGGATGAATAAATATGATATAAAATAAATTATATGAATATTTTAGTATTTTTTGAAAAAAAAAATCAAATATGATAAAATTATAATTTAATTAAAATAATCCAATTTAATAAATGTTGTAATTTTGTTATAATTTTATTGTGACGAGGGAATACAAGGAAAAGCCAGTGCCAGTAGTCTCGCATATACTGCCAGTACAAAATTCCATTCACAAAACCATTCAGTCCAAACTCAGCTTTGCAATATGCTAAACCCCATACCAATTAGCTTGGAATACATGATATTGGGAAACACGGCACGGATTATAGTGTAGGAAAAGCATCAATAACTATCAACAAAACGATACTTCAACCTACAAGAACGAACGAACATACAGCATGCAGCAGTATGTGATAAAATCCCATGGCATCGCAAAAATTCCATTCTACTATGTACCACAAGCGCCATGCTTGATTTAATATGAGAAAAATCAAGGTTCAGACATTGCATCAAGCAGTCTACGACCAGAACAGAGAAGTCCAAGAAAATGCCGCCTCGATCAGATCGGTTCCAATATTCTACTGGACCTGCAAAGAAAGTAATTTTCATTGGCATGCCTTCAACTAAGCAATAGCAATCCAGATCGGGAGTTTTGATTCCAACTCCGGATTTAAGGCGAAAATATGAACTGAGTAATGCTAGCCAAGATGTTATCGACTCTCATGGATATGACAGAGTTGTGTATCCATGCATACAGCCAACCCATCCAATGGATCACAGCATGAAAGAAACAGGATAAGATTTAGCTCCTCTTGTTTACTATCTGTTCGGCTTATTCACTGATCTAACAAGTTAAACACTCAAACCAGACATTTTTTTGCCTTCCGGTTCTTAAGCAGTGTGTTGCTGCAGAACCTATCAAATGGAGTATGACATAACTTATCAAAAGTGTTTTACCTTTAAAAGATGTAGAATGAGCAGCTCCACTTGTATGTATCTCGCTACTGTCAAAATTTCCTTGGTGGATACATACAGTATAAGCATATACTAACAACAAAACTTCAATCAGCACAGCGATCAAGAGTATCAGCGATGACGCTCCTAGCTTCTCTACACAAGACTTCAGCATCGGTCCCAGTCAATCCTTTGTGCACGACAACTTTGACGGCTCCATAATTCAGTATTCCTTCCTTTCCAGAAGGCATGATATTGCCAGTTCCACTGATAGTTATGGGCACAACAGGTACTCCGGTTTTCACAGCAACGCTGAATGCACCTTTCTACAAAACAGGCATAGAACTGATAGAAGCAAGCAGGAAAGCCAAAGCAGTCTATTAGCAGAACAAGGGCCATCTAGAGGTCAATCAAGACTTGTCCCCAATGAAATGTCAAGATGGAAGCCATATTCTCGGTAGTTCCATGAAACCTTTAGGTTTCGATAGAACTAGTTTAACATGATAGCGAGACAAATAACTACAGAGGAGAAAGAGCATATTTTGCAGCTCTCATGGTTTTATAAAACGAGCAATAATTTTTTTTATTTTTTTTCCCAAACTTTCTCTATGATCAATATCAATTCATTGTTTTTACTGATAATGCAACTATTCTTTATATGATGGCTGCCGACAAGAACTTTACCTTGAAAGTGCCTAATCTTCCATCTTTACTCCGCGTTGCCTCTGGAAAGAAGAAGACAGATGCACCCCGGTTAATAAGGTTCATGCATCGCTTGAGACATTCCTAGAATTCAACAACAGGAGATCGTTGATTACAAACAATATAACACATCGCTCTATCAAAGAAATAAGAGATGAAGGCTCCAATAATGGAAAACATCATGGAAGTGAAAGAACAGAAAACAACGGCTGAGTAGCTGACGGGAAAAAAAAATATTGAACACAAAATAAATCACATGCCTCATAACCATCTCGCCCAGCAGTATCTTGCACAAGAAGCACAAAACGAGATGAATATGCAAGTACAGAGACAGTTTCTTGGCACTTGTACATTACCACATATACAGAGTCTGCAGATGAAAGGAGTTTCAGAAGGGATACATTTCCGACATTAACAACCATGGCGACCACAAATTAAAAGGCCAATACATTCGTGTTAGGATCCTGGGAAAATTTCACGTCAGCTTCCGGATTAAATTTAAATTGTTATGGTTGAATTAAGATTTCTCTTCTCACCTTAAAATCCTTCACAATATTGAAACAAATGAAAGTCATACCCTTCTCAACATAATAAACCGAGTTCATTCTCGAGTAAAACCAAGTAGCAGAACTATACGTGGCTCCTATAAGCTAAAAGTTTTGTGTGCACAACATATTGGCAATCCCAGCATCTCTCTATAATGAAGAGCGTACCACACAATATTGCAATAGTGTATTGCACAGAGGAACAGGGAGACATCATATTAAGCAAACATTTATTTATCAACTGGCTTTGTGTGTCCATCCGCTTCAGGGGTATGACTCCCAAAAGAAGCATGGCCCAGCCGATTATTGGATAAATGAAGATGCTCGTCTTGCTGATGAACTTGAAATTACTTCTCAGAGTAAGCAGGGTATATAAGTCTAAGAAGCTCGGGTTGTTGGAAACATATACAGCTAGGGGTGTCTGGCGTTGGAAGATTTTCCAGTCCTTCATATTCCACCTTAATGAAAGCCAAAATAGTTGGAGTTGACCACGTTCTGGCAACAAGGTGCTGAAAACCCCGTCTGTATGGATCGGCAATGAGGACAAAAGGATGCACGAGAAGCATTGGGCCCATGCAACAAATGGCAAGAACAGCAACGACCATATAAAAGCAAAGCCCTCTAGCATTTGACGTCAAATCAACTCTGCAGCACAAAACAAGCAAGCAAGGGAAAGGAAACTCTAATCAGGAGGAAGAATGAACAATATTTTACCCTACAGGAATTCTTCTGGGTACCTGAAACAGGATCGACGGCCTCAGCAGTTCCATCATTGACAATGTCTGATCTCACAATGTGCCTCAGCGACCTATAATGGCAATTTAACAGCTTCCTCAAGCAAGTAGTATTCAGATCTTTCTGTAGAACAGAACGGTGAATACTCAAGCTAGTACATCTCCGAATCAAGCATGAAAAGCTGCCTGTAAAGGTTAAGGACAATCTTGATTAGGACGTTTGTCCATTTGCTGAGACGAAACTCTGTAACCGTGATTTCTCTATTTCAGTATTTCTTGAAGTACTAGATGACAAATGAATACGTCACTCTTCCTCCTTTGTTTCCTCTTCATCTTAAACGATGATTCCTCTGCTTTAAGCCTATTCTGTATTTTCTGAAGAGTCAAAAGTCTAAAACGAGGGTTTTATGCAGGCACTTGAAGGGTGAGCAAGGGTTATTGAGACAAAGAGCAAAACAATAAGAATATTGATTATCAAGGTTAACTAAGATAATCAGATGCAGCTTCAGTTCATCACAGAAGTGCTAGAATCAGAATTCAATTTGCGGCATTTTCCGAGCGATAAGTCAAATTCAACTGAGAAGGATAGTGTTATTTATTTTTAATAGGCTGAGTTTGGTTGGGACTGGAAAACTATTTCCGTTCTACTTAATGGGCTTCCAGAATCAACGAGGGTGGAGATATGGTGAGTTGAAGACATGGCATGGTTCAATGGCTCATGCGTTGAATGGAAATGTTCCGGTTTCATGTGGATCAGTGGTTGTCCTGGTGCTGAGAGCCTGCTGCTAATAGTTTAGAGCAGGCTTTTTAGATGATAAAAAGGCAACATTAGCATGATTTCCATGTTCTTTTACGAGCATTCTTCCAGCAGAGAATTAAAAAGGAAGATAGAGTACACGAGACCAACGTTTAAACTCGAATAATGAATCAATGACTGATTTTGAATTAACTCTTGCACTCCATTTATAGGCAAAACCCAGAAAATAAAACCTATTGACTCTTGTGAAAACAGTCACACTACTTGACTTGAAAGAAACAAAACCCATGAATCATCAGCTAGACGGATTCACTTCTTGGTCAACAAAAATTTTACACGGAAAAGGAAGAATAACTTGATTAATATAGTGAAATTTCATCAATAATGTGTGGATCAAGAGCAGTAAACACAAAACCCCAAACCGAAACAGAATGTCTATAACAAACGTCCTCGGCCCCTTCACTGTCATCCTACTCCGCGAAGCACAACTCGAAGATGAACTGTTACAGTCCCAAAACTGCAAGAATTGCCACCAACAACCAAAACGTTTCCACACCAAATACGAACTCACCACCAAATTCACATTCCATATAATTTATTCAATTCATCATCATCATCATCATCGAGCCGAGGCGCAAGAATCTCAGGATGAAGCACCGGAGAACGGAACTCGCCGGCGATGGAATGAGAGATGCGGCGAAATCTTAGCCGGAGTTCGACGGACGGCGCCGATAATGGTGGAACGAGGGTTGGAGGTTGTTGAAGAGGATAATGGCGGAGCGTTTGTCTGAACTTGGTTGAGGAAGCAAAAGAATATGTTGGGAATCGGACATCTATGCTCTCTTTAATAAGAGTATTTCATCATTCACTCTGCTAGTCTAGTCTTCTTGTTTAACAGTTAATTATATTAAAACATAACCAATTGTTCATTACGATTATTTCTTGATTTCTCGTTTTTGGCAACCGTTAATGGTCATGTTCAATCCCCATCAATCCACGAACAAAACCACACTTTCTCACAACGTCTTCGATTTTGACCTCAATCAACGCTATTGTCCTCACCATCAATCCATCGTTCACGACAACCACACGGAACACGAGCATAGTCGACATTCTCAATGGTTACTTCCCTCAAACAATGTCAAACCTTCCATGCCCATATGCTCGTCGCGTGGAATCCTCACCAACAATATCTTCATAGTAACCCAACTAGTTATTTTCTACTCAAATCTCAAAAAACTTGTTGTTTAATGGTTCTCACCTCGTCGATTAGGGAAAATGTTCATGATGAGGTTGTGGTTAATGGGTTTTGGTCGGATTTGTTTCTTGTGGAGGTGTCTTGTTGCGATGTAGGAGGAGATTTAGGGATTTGCAGGGTGCACGAAAGATGTTTGATAGAATATTTGTTAGGAACTTGCAGCGTTTCTATTATAATTCTCATTTAATAATATATAGTTCACATATAACCAATATGCAGTTCATATGAAAATATTTTACAGTTTACATCTAATGATATATAGTTCTCTAAGAATTTTAAGCAGCTCTCATCATGATAAACAGTTCACACGCCAAATATATTCAATTCATATACAAACAACACACAGTCCACATTCAGTAATATAAATTTCACAAAACTTTTTAATTGTAATATTGTGATGACATTCTAGGGTTTTAATTGTGATACTGTTGATGGTGTTTGTGTCGGGTGTTTCAATTGTAGTGTAGGATTTGAGGGTTTCGATTGTGAGGGAGGATTTAGTGATTTTGATTGTGATGGTTTCGATTTAATTAAGGAACATGCAAAACAAAGAAATGAAACTTGTACTTGAGAATTTTAGGTTTTAAACATGAAAAAGTGAAAAACAAGGAAAGGATTGAGCTGACTTATTAATCGAGATATAGTGAGTAAGTTGAAATTTGAAATTCAAATGGAGAGTATAATGAATGAAAATAAAAGGGAGAGTGAGTTATATGGGAAAAAACGGATTGGGGATTTATTCTAAAGTCACTTTAAAAAATATTTTTTTTTGTTTTATTTAAATTATAATATTTTTTAAAGATATTTTATTCAAATTGTAATATTTCTATATTTAGTAATCTTTTTCACATAAAAATATTAAAATATTCATAATTTATTTCAAATAAACTCATTCATATCATTTTTTCATTCTTTTATCTTACATATTTATAAAAATAAAATTATCATTCCTTATAAATTATTAAATCGATGCAATTAAATAATAGGAAATAAAGTTTTTTTTTTCCTTCAATCTCTCGCATTGACGCATAGGCAGCCATCAGGCTCATCGAGTCGACGAGTTGGAAATTTCCTCGACGAAGCCATCAATGCGCACTCCCTCCCCACATCAACCGATCCATTTTACGCCCACCACCACCAGCAATGTCCATCTCCTCCCTTTTCCTTGAAGACTTCGGCCAAAAAGTCGACCTAACCCGCCGGATCCGAGAAGTCCTGTTAAACTACCCGGAAGGCACAACTATCCTCAAAGAACTCGTCCAGAACGCCGACGACGCCGGCGCAAGGGCCTTCAAGCTGTGTCTCGATCGGAGGAGCCATGGTGAGAGGAGTCTGTTGTCGGAGACCTTGGCGGAGTGGCAAGGCCCCGCGCTGTTGGCGTATAATGACGCGGTGTTTGGGGAGGATGATTTCGTTAGTATTTCGAGGATCGGAGGGAGCGGGAAGAGGAAGCAGGGGTGGAAGACCGGTCGGTTTGGGTTAGTGAATGTGTGGATTGATGGATGGAGTTTGATTCGACTGCTAGTTTGATCGTTTTGCGGGTTTTTAATGATTTTGTTTGATGATGATGTGTTAGAATTGATGATGAAATACCAGTGTTGATTATAATTTGGTCAGGGTGATGATTTAGGTTGATGGATTGCGATGTGATGTTGGAAGAAATTGTGGTGTGGTGTGTATGGATTGATAGTCGGTGGAGTAGCGTATTGGGATGGTTGAGTTTGTTGTTTGAAATGGAGGCGGCCAAGTGCTTGTAGGTGTGGCATTTGGTTCGATGTTTGGTTATGGGATTCTTTGACCCCTTTCTGTTCCATGTAGCGGTAATAGCTTAGCCGAGTGTGGTTCATGTGGGAAAGCTCTTAAAGTTTATGCTTAGGTGGAATTATACAGTGTTAACTTATGGGGTGCAGAGTGAGTGATCTTGGTAAGTAATGGTAATTAATGGACTTAGACGTGTCCCGGGGTTTAGTTGGTAGTGTTTCATTTTTTTTCTCAGTGTAGCTTTGATGCTGATACCCTATCTCTCTAAAGCTATCGAGTCATTGCTTTGACATAAGAAGCGAGCTTAGTGCATCTGGATAAATCTCTTGTACATAATCTCAACGATAACCGACCGATCATTATTATGCGATCAACTCTAGCCCAGCTTAGTGCTAACAGCATAAACGCTTAGTCCCTTGTCTTTTTGATCTTTGCGCTCAGTGCAAAGCTTGATTTTATGTTCCCTACACTCTATTGGAGCTTTGGATATGGAATGCCTGAGTCATTGACACTCTCTCCACCCATCTTAGGGTTTTAATTTTGTTTTTTACATTCTCTTGTTGAGGAATCTTACTCTGCCCCCTGTTCTTGACACTCCTATGGTCCTACTTATTCGTAAAACCTTTTTTTTTCCTCTGATAAAAGCCACTTGAAGATATTGCGATGAGAAGTTTCTTGGGTTATTTTTTTTCCCATTGTCTTATTGATCTTTGTGCTGAGTGCAAAGCTTGATTATATGGTCCATACACTCTATTGGAGCTTTTGATATGGAATGGCAGAGTCATTGACACTCTCGCTTCCATCTTAGAGTTTCATTTTGTTATTTGTTCTTTTACGTTCTCTTGTTGAGGAATCTTATATTGCCGTCCTGTTCTTGACATTCCTACCTATTCGTTAAAAATTTTTCCTCTGATAAAACCTTGTGCAGATATTGCAATGGGAAGTTTCTTGGGTTATTTTTTGCTACTGACGTCTCAATTACCATCTCTTTTGTTACTTTTTTTCTTCTGATAAAAGCTGGTGTTGACTTGAAGATATTGCAATGGGAAGTTTCTTGGGTTATTTTTTGATACTGATGTCTCAGTATCCATCTCTTGTTTTATGATAGGGTTGGCTTCAACTCGGTGTATCATTTAACTGACTTGCCCTCTTTCGTGAGTGGCAAACACGTTGTCCTATTTGATCCTCAAAGCTCTTACCTTCCTAACATTTCATCTGCAAATCCTGGGAAGAGAATCGATTTTGTTAGCTCGAATGCCCTGTCATTGAACGAGGACCAGTTCTTACCGTATTGTGCTTTTGGTTGCGACATGAAAAAGCATTTCAATGGGACTTTGTTTCGGTTCCCTTTGAGGAATGCCGATCAAGCAGGCAAAAGTAGGTTATCAACGCAAGCATATGCAGATGATGATATTCATTCCATGTTTACTCAGTTTTATGATGAAGGAGTGTTTGCCTTGCTATTTCTGAAAAGCGTAGTGTCCATTGAGATGTATATATGGGACGTAGGCGAGCTTGAGCCAAGAAAACTTTATTCATGCTCGGTCAAGTCAGTGGACGATGATGCAGTTTCACACCGCCAATTGCTCTTAAGATTGTCAAAGTCTTGCAGTTCTGGGGGTGAGATAGATGCCTTTCAGCTGGACTTCTTAAGTCAAGCTATGAGTGGAAGCTGCTGCCAAGAAAGAGTGGATTCCTTCTACATAGTACAAAACATGGCATCTGCAACAAGTAGAATAGCTGCTTTAGCAACCTGTGCATCAAAGGACTTCGACATGCATCTACTCCCATGGGCATCTGTTGCAGCGTGCATATCGACTGATTTGGGAAATGTAAGTTACTTAACCTGAAATTTAAAATGTATGTTTAGGAGCATGGCATGGCACCGATGTTCAGTCTTCTAAAAGGTTACTTCTCTTGTTTTCCCTGGATTGAACAGGATAAGACCCTTAAGGTTGGTCGAGCGTTTTGCTTTCTTCCATTGCCAGTTAGAACTGGATTGGCTGTGCAAGTGAATGGATACTTTGAAGTGTCTTCCAATCGTCGTGGGATTTGGTATGGGGAGGACATGGATAGAAGTGGAAAAGTACGATCCCTCTGGAATAGGCTTTTGTTGGAGGATGTTGTTGCTCCTGCATTCTTACAGTTGCTTCTTAGTGTACAAGGGATTCTAGGACATTCAGAGTTGTACTATTCATTATGGCCCTCTGGTGAATTTGACGAGCCATGGAACATATTGGTCGAGTGCATCTACAAAATTGCTGCTCAGGCTCCTGTCCTATGTGCGGAGATTGAAGGGGGGAAATGGATAGCACCTGCTGAAGCTTTTCTTCACGATAAAGAGTTCAGACGCAGTGATGAGTTGGGTCATGTCCTGGTTCAGCTGGGAATGCCAATCGTCCACTTGCCAAATTTTTTGTGTGATATGCTTCTCAAACAGTCAAAAGAGTTTCATCAAAAAGTGGTTACTCATGATACTGTGAGGCACTTTCTTCGAGAATTTGGGAGTGGAAAAATTGGCAGGCCTCAAAAGCTGCTGTTGTTAGAATATTGTCTTGAAGATCTTATAGATTCAGATGTTGGGAGACATGCATATAATTTGCCGCTAGTACCATTGGGAAATGGTCAAGATGGATCTTTATCTGAAGCTTCAAAGGGTACTTCATATTTCATCTGTAATGAGTTAGAGTACGTACTGCTTGAACAAATCTCTGATAGAGTCGTTAATCGAGGTATCCCTGGGGAAATTTTCAGTAGACTTTCAGCTATTGCAGAGTCATCTGGGGCAAATCTGATTGTGTTTACTCTTGGTCATTTCGTTCAGCTATTTGATCAGTTTGTACCTTCTGCCTGGAGATACAAGAGCAAAGTTCTTTGGAAACTTGATGTCGGCCGTTATAGTGGTCCAAGTCCCGCATGGTTTCGGCTACTTTGGGAGTATCTCGGGTGCGAGTGTAAAAGCTTGTCTCTGTTTGATGCTTGGCCCATCTTACCATCGACTTCTGGACATCTTTACAGAGCTTCAAGACTATCAAAATTGATTGACATCGGTGGTCTATCTGAAAGAATGAGACTCATACTTGATAAAGTTGGTTGTAAGATATTAGATTGTAACTATGGGGTGAAGCATCCTGAACTCTCCCAATATGTAAGTGATACAAATGGTGCTGCTGTTTTGGAGTCCATTTTTCATGCCGTCTCTTCAAGCTATAGCAGTTTGCAAATTCATATTTCTGATCTGGAGTCAGAGGAGAAAAATGAACTACGTATTTTTCTTCTTGATCCAAAGTGGTACTTTAACAGTGTGATGGCTGAACCTGAGATACATAAGTGCAAACAACTTCCTATCTTCATGGTTTATTTTTTAGAGTCTCCTCAGAGTTTTCATTTTTGTAATCTAGTGGAGTCTCAAAAATATCTACCTCCTCTAGATGTTCCAAGCTCTTTTCTGGGAAACGAGTTTATTAGTACTTCCTCATCCTTGGAAGATGAAATACTGCAGAAGTTTTATGGATTGCCACGAATGGGGAAAGCACATTTTTATAGGAGGATGGTCTTCAACAGATTTTCCAGTTTGCAGCCTGAGGATCGTGACCAGATCATGCTTGCTCTTATTCGAGACTTGCCTCAGTTATGCATTGAGGATTCCAGCTTTAAGGAAATTTTAAGGAATACGGAATTCATCCCTACACGTACTGGTGCTGTTAAGTGCCCCACTGATCTCTATGACCCTCGCAATGAAGAGTTGCATGCTTTGCTTGAGGAGGCTGACCTTTTTCCATGTGGTGTTTTCGAAGAGTCGAATGTTTTGGATGCACTGCAAAGTTTAGGTCTGAGAACGTCTGTATCTCTGGATACCATCATCCAATGTGCTCGACACATAGAAGCAATGAGGCAAGTGGATTTGCAAAGTGCATGTTTGAGGGGAAAGGTGCTTCTTTCCTACCTAGAGGCAAATGCGCATAGATGGGTAGCTGCTTCATCAAGTGATGATAAAAGAACTCTGAACAGAATGATTTCACGGGCTGCAACTGCACTTAGGCCAAGGACTGTTGGATCAGACCTTGACAAATTTTGGAGCGATCTTCGAGTGATTTGTTGGTGCCCAGTTGTTGTTTCTGCTCCATATCCAACTTTACCATGGCCTGCTGTTTCATCCGCAGTTGCTCCTCCTAAACTTGTGAGGTTAAAAACAGACATGTGGCTTGCTTCCGGTAGCATGCGGATACTTGATGGGGAGTGCTCTTCAACGGCCTTGTCATATCACCTGGGATGGTCTTCTCCAATTGGAGGAAGCGTTATTGCAGCCCAATTACTTGAACTTGGGAAAAATAACGACTTTGTAACAGATCAGGTCTTTCGCCAAGAACTGGCCCAAGTAATGCCTCGAATATATGCTAGATTGGCAGAGCTCACTGGCTCAGATGAGATGGATGTCGTCAAAGCAATTCTGGAAGGCAGCAGATGGATTTGGGTGGGTGATGGGTTCGCAACCTCGGATGAAGTGGTTCTTAGTGGCCCTTTACATCTGGCTCCTTATATTCGTGTTATACCAGTTGATTTAGCTGTGTTCAAAAAACTATTTTTGGAGCTCAGCGTGCCAGAAATATTAAATTTTGCTGATTATGCAAATATTTTATGTCGGATGGCTGCACATAAGGGGGAAGATTCTTTGACTGCACAGGAACTCACAGCAGCTATTCTAGTTGTACAACATTTGGCCGAGGCTCAGTACCAAGATAAGCACGTAAATATTTTTTTGCCTGATACTTCAGGGCGGTTGTTTTCTACTTTTGATTTGGTTTATAATGATGCTCCCTGGTTGCTTGGCATGGAAAATTCTAGCAGGTCATTGGCCTCGCTGGATAATGCACCCGTTGTGTCCCTGAAATCAAAAAGAGCTGGTCGTAAATTTGTTCACGGACACATATCAAATGATGTTGCTGAGAAACTTGGTGTCTGCTCCCTTCGAAGACTGTTACTTTCTGAGAGTGCTGACTCGATGAACTTGGGTTTATCTGGTGCTGCCGAAGCTTTCGGTCAGCATGAAGCTTTGACTACTAGACTGAAGCATATACTTGAAATGTATGCTAATGGGCCAGGGACACTTTTTGAGTTGGTTCAAAACGCTGAGGATGCTGGAGCTTCAAAGGTGGTCTTTCTGTTGGATAAAACTCATTTTGGGACTTCATCCGTACTCTCTCCTGATATGGCAGATTGGCAGGGACCGGCATTATATTGTTATAATGACTCTGTGTTTAGCCAACAGGACCTATATGCTATTTCCCGTATTGGTCAGGAAAGCAAACTGGAAAAGCCTTTTGCCATTGGAAGATTTGGGCTTGGTTTTAATAGTGTATATCACTTTACAGATGTTCCTTCATTTGTATCAGGGGAAAATGTTGTAATGTTTGATCCTCATGCTTGTAATTTGCCTGGTATATCTCCAACTCACCCAGGCTTGAGAATCAGATTTGTGGGAAGAACGATTCTAGAACAGTTTCCGGATCAATTTTCTCCATTTCTATACTTTGGCTGTGACTTGCAACACTTATTTCCAGGTACCCTCTTTCGGTTTCCTCTCAGGAGTCCCTCCGTTGCCCATCGTAGTCAAATAAAGAAAGAAGCGTATTCTCCTGAAGATGTAATCTCGTTATTTTCATCTTTCTCCAAGGTTGTTTCAGAGACACTTCTTTTCCTACGGAAAGTTAAATCTATTTCCATCTTTGTTAAAGATGGATCTTCAGAAATGCAGCTCATACACCATTGTGACAGGTATACGCTGATGGATCCTGAATCTCAATCTCATGCTGCAAATGATATGTTCGAGTATATTCATGGTGTGAAGCAGCTGAATATGGATAAAGATCAATTACTGAAGAAGTTGAGAAAATCCATAGATAAGGATTTGCCATGGATTTGCCAAAAGGTTTTTGTGAGAGAAGAAAGTACGTCAGGTAAATTCTTGCATCGATGGATAGTGAGTGAGTGCTTAGGTGGTGGAAGCGATGATAGTGATTCCGCAACTTTGGCAACCAGGTCGCTGAATTGTGTGCCATGGGCTGCTGTTGCTGCTCGCGTGCTTTCTGCTGAGGTAAATGACGAGTCTAGTGAGGCTTCAATTGCTGAAGACTTGTTTGCTTCTAATTCTGGCATGTCTGAAATGGTAGGCTTCTCACTTCAACAAAAGAATGACTTTGAGGGACGTGCTTTCTGCTTCTTACCTCTGCCAATGAACACTGGTCTACCTGTACATGTCAATGCCTATTTTGAATTGACATCTAACCGCAGGGATATCTGGTTAGGCAATGATATGTCTGGAGGTGGTAAAAAACGTTCTGATTGGAACAAATACCTCCTCGAGCATGTTGCCGCTCCTGCATATGCTCGCTTGCTTGAAAAAATGGCTGTCGAAGTTGGGCCATCCGATATGTTCTTCTCCTTCTGGCCAACAGGAATGATGGTTGAACCCTGGTCTTCTATGCAGCAGAAACTCTATTTGTACATTACAGATTATGGTGTTCGTGTTTTGTACACGAAGGCGAAAGGCGGTTGGTGGATCACAACAAAGCAAGCTCTTTTTCCTGATTTTACTTTCAGCAAAATGCATCTTCTTGTTGACATTCTATCAGAGGCTGGTTTTACCGTGGTAACTCTTTCTCAGCCACTTGTCGAGAGATTTATGGAAGCTCAACCATCCTTGCATTACTTGACACCTCATTTGCTGAGGACATTGCTGATTCGCCGTAAGTATGGATTCAGCGAAAGGAGGGCTATGTTATTGATGCTGGAGTACTGCTTACTTGATTTGAGAAAGCCCGTGAGACCAGATTGCTTGTATGGCTTGTCTTTGTTACCTCTTGCTGATGGTTCTTCTGCAACATTCAATCGTTTGGGGATAGATGAACGAATTTATATTGCAAAAGGAGAGGATTATGGTTTGCTCAAGGATTCAATTCCCAGTCAGCTGGTTGATATGGACATCCCTGACGAAATTTATGGGAAGTTATGTGATGTTGCTCAAAGTGAGGTTTCAAATATATCATTTCTATCACCCCAATTGCTTGAGAAGCTGTTTTTACGAATACTTCCTGTCGATTGGCAAAATGTTAAACAAGTTGATTGGGTCCCTGGCCATGATGGGCAGCCGAGCTTAGAATGGATGAAATTGCTGTGGAGTTACCTGAGATCGAGTTGCAACGACTTGTCAGTTTTTTCTAAGTGGCCTATCCTACCTGTGGGAAGCAATTATCTCCAGCAACTTGTGAAAAATTCTAATATTATTGAAGATTATGGATGGAGTGAGAACCTATCATCATTGTTGCTAAAAGTAGGGTGCCAATTTTTGAGGCAAGATATTGCGATCGAACATCCTCAGTTGCATAACTATGTTCAGTCGGCAACTGCTGCAGGTATTAGTAATGCTTTCCTGTCCTTAGCAGGGTCAGTTGAAAGTGTTGAGGTGTTATTTTCAGATGCAATAGAAGGGGAGCTTCATGAATTGAGGAGTTTTTTTCTGCAATCGAAGTGGTATTCTGAAACTCATATGCTTGATATGCAAATTGAAGTTCTTAAACATATCCCTATGTTTGAGTCTTACAAAAGTAGGAAACTAGTCAGCTTGAGCAACGGAATCAAATGGCTTAAGCCAAGCAATGTGCGCGAGGACTTTCTGGATGACAGCTTTATTCGGGCAGAGTCTGAGAAAGAAAGAATCATCCTTAATAAATACCTCAATGTTCGAGAAGCTTCTAAGGCCGAGTTTTACAAAGATTATGTACTCAATCAGATGCCAAGGTTCCTTCCATCACAGGAAGCTGTTTTTGCTATTCTGCAAGATGTGAAGATGTTACTTAAGGAGGATTCTTCTTTGAAAGCCGCACTTTCTTCAACTCCTTTTGTATTGGCTTCTAATGGAATATGGCAACATCCTTGCAGGTATGTACGACATCTGATTCTAGTTTAATCAACTATTTAAACTGTTGCAGTGGGTTGGAGAAATGCCATGAAGTCATTTAAATTATCGAAATTTTCAGTTATCTATAAGTTACTCTTACTTTTTTTTATCAGTTTAATTTGTGTTTACCAACAGGTTGTTTTGACTGATCTTTTCTTTACTTATCACAGAAAAATAAAATGCATTTTTCTAATGGATTTCTTCGTGGAAGCCAGTGTAAATCATGGAAAAACACTATAAGAGGAACTTTCTGGTATCTGATCTTCCTTGAGTCTTGAAGTTGATAGCCGAATCTATTTCGATAAGAGCACAGTGTAGTAAGAGTTAATTACCTTCTATTATTATAAGTAGATGGTAAATCTGCTGCATCTTTGAGTACACCATCTTTGCATGACGCTCGGCGTTACTAAAACATGCCCATGGAACTTTTCTCTAAAATCAACCTGTTCATACCCTGCTTTGGCCGTCTCAATTGCTTTTCTAGCATTCCTTTTCCTTTTATGCTACTCCACAATCTTCATTTATAGTATTTTTGGTTCTTAGGTACCTGCCTAGTAAAAGTCTTAAAAAGTCAAAGCCTGTGATACAGGGTGCACTGATATTATTTTATAGTAACATACGGATATACCCCCTTACAAAAAGCGCTTTTATTCTCCTGAAATGGGCATAAATATTGGTTACCCTTGTTCCTTATTCCTAGTGTCATATATTTAGAGGTAGCAAGATTTGAAGATTGAGGTCATGTCCTCATGTCAAACATGCTGCAAAGCTATGTTGAAATCCACTCCATCAAAAACTGTGTTATGAGGCTCCTTGAATGTTATTTTCTGCACTTTATGAGTTATCAATGTGACTATTCCATCCTTCTGTCCTTCGTGAGTTCTACATTTATCATCTTCGTCTCAACTCATCCAACATACTCCTCCGTCTCACGAAAAAAATACAATGCTTTGACTTTGTATGCGTGTTGATGCAAAGTTTGATACGCGTGCAACGAGTATCAAACATAGTTTTTTTTATAAATTTATTGTGAAATATCGATGGTTGTATAAGTTACGTATTTCTACTTAATATATGTTGCGGGACGATCGGACGTGATTTGATATAAAAACGAGGCTTATATTTATATGTATAGAATAGTGCAAAACACGTATGTGTTGTACTTTTCGTGGGACGGAGGGAGTAGAACGATTGTCCCGGTAGCATGGAATTAGTAAAACACTATGTTTGTGTGTGGCTGTCAGTTTCATCGACTGTATATATTGTGCTGCTGTCCTCATTGTTATCACTGTTTACTGTAGATGCTACTTCACAGGAACAAACTCCTTTTCATCCGTACCTGATATCATTTGTAGTAGCTCCATGTTTTTGGTATTTGATGTCGATCCTGACTAGGATGCTTTTCTACACCTCATGCTTTCCTCCTCAATAATACGGAACTTGTATTCAATAATCGTTTTTCTTTCTTTCTTTTTCTACTTTCCCTAGTCTTGTTCCAATATTCTCATTTAATATCAACTACAAAATATTTTTAAGGCAGGACCTTGACATGTCCTGGAAGTTCTATCATGGTGAATCCACTTTCTAATGATAATGAGAAATTGGTGCTCGGCAGGCTTTATGATCCTCGCATTCCTGAGTTGAGAGCGATGCTTCATAGAGATGTTTTCTTCCCTTCAGGCAATTTTTCTGATCCGGAGACTCTGGATATGCTGGTTGGTTTAGGATTAAAGCAGAGATTGGGTTACACTGGTTTACTTGATTGTGCTAGATCAGTTTCGATATGTCATGATCAGAGGGATGCTGAAACAGTTGTTCAGGGCAGGAGGCTACTTGCCTGTTTGGATGCTGTGGCATCGAAGCTTCATTCCAGGGATGGACTGGATGATTTAGGGACACTAAAGAACCACATGGTTGGTAAGATATACCATGCTGCTGAGCTAGGAGACTCCTCTATCTCTGAGTTTGATTGGGATGTTGATTTGTTTCTCGATAGCCTTATTGATGATGGAGGAGAAGAAGATTTATGGTCAGAGCTCAAAGCTATTTCGTGGTGTCCTATATGTGCTGATCCACCTTTACTAGTACTGCCATGGTTAAGATCCAGTGATCTTGTCGCGGTTCCGAGCATTGTGAGGCCCAAGTCTCAGATGTGGACTGTGTCATCTAGTATGCACATATTAGATGCTGAATGCCGCTCAACTTATGTCCAGAGCAAGTTGGGATGGATGGACCTTCCTAAAGCAGATGTTTTATGCCATCAGCTGATTGCACTTGCAAAGTCCTATGCCCAAGTCAGTTTAGGCTCTGCTGTCAACCTCGATTTTGAAGTTGAGCTGCAAAAGGGAATTACTTCCCTTTACTCGACAATGCAAGAAATTTTGAACATTGATAATTGCAAGGCTTTCCAATCTGCACTTCAGGGAGTACCTTGCATATGGATCGGTGATGGTTTTGTGCCTGCACACATTCTTGCCTTTGATTCTCCTGTGAAATTCCATCCATATTTGTATGTGGTTCCATCTGAGTTGTCAGAATTCAGAGATCTGCTCTTGGCTTTAGGTGTGAAGCTTTCTTTGGAGGCTTCTGATTATCTCAC
>LIEC01008558.1:0-82783 GCA_001925005.1 Drosera capensis | reverse complement strand
GTTCGCACAAACAAGGTGGACAACAGAACACAAAGATTATCATCTGCAAAGGATAAGTGTTTTTCTCTCAACTTGGATATTCCTGTCGTGAACATTTCTAGAAACCAAGAATTGCCTTGTGTGTGCCTATACAGGGAACAGACTGCACCTCTTTTGTCCCTTCAATCGATAA
Organism: Drosera capensis; assembly: GCA_001925005.1. NCBI lineage: Eukaryota > Viridiplantae > Streptophyta > Magnoliopsida > Caryophyllales > Droseraceae > Drosera > Drosera capensis. The sequence goes on along the minus strand of LIEC01008558.1, from coordinate 82,611 downwards.
ACTACTCTTAAGGTAAGTTCAAATCACCATGTGTGGGTGTGGCCAAGCTTGCATTTCCATCAGATACATTCATTTCCCTCAAACATTTTTGCAATGTCGACAGAGTATTACACAATGAACAAAATAGAATAAAACAAAGTATAGAATAAGAAAACCAACAGAGAACTTACCAGCAGCTCCGACTCTCCTCCCCAGAAGTCAGCTCGTTCGATTCTTTGGGAGTAACTATTAAAAATTAAAACAAGGCAATAACCACTTTGTAGCTGAACCACTCGAGGCTCTTATGAGAAGTGAAGACTTGAAAAAGGGGAAACAAAAAAAACAGATACCAAGCATACCGATTCAGTGGCTCCTCGACAGTAATTGCCACAAGTGCTTCTTTGTATTGTTTTCGTTCTCTTTAATCTTCACACATGACAATCTCAAGTCATCTGCATCGAGTGGACAGAGATAAAATCACAAGGAAAATACTAAACAAACATAGTTTCTCACATGAGTTCAGATGTTTAATCAATCCATAACCTCACTTGTCACTTTGGGAACCTCTAGGGCCAGGACTCAGCGACAAGACCACATCCATGCCGACAAGAACATTTATAGACAATGATCCGGGAATCACATATGATGTGTAGATTATAGGTAAAACATACATCATTTGAGTTTCCCACATGGAAGGTGCTCAACAAAATTGAGTGGCACATGAACAAATTCAATGACATATCAGCCTCCAATTTTAGGCCGGGATGTGAGCTTTATCCATACGTGTGGATACTTGAGCATGGGCTTACTGCTTGCTTACCTTCCTAACCACCCAAATAAGATCATATATGCAACAATAGTCATGCGACTTTATATGGACTGCATTGCTGGTCTCATCTTCCCAGAATTCAAAATAAGCTTTAAAAAAAATGCCACATTTGAGACTAGGCTAGTTTATATCACTCAAAATTTGAGTAGAGATCGTAGCATTACTCTATTCAAAATCCTATGACAACTTGAACATAATCAGTAGAACATAGAAATTGAACAAGTGAACCATACCATCGTCCTGTCTCTCCTCGTGCGATGTCAGAGACATACCCTTGTTTGCAGCCATGCCTATAACCTGATTATCTCTCAATCTATTAGGTCAAGAATTTAAAAATAACACCTTTTCTCAAAACCTCTTCATTCTTGAAAGATAATTGCTTTAGCAAGTGCACGCGTCGGCGAGACACTAGAAAATCTAGGAATCTTATCAATCTAAGTCATGCGAGCAGAGAAACCATCGGATCAGAATTCTGATCAGCATCACAAACAACATTGAAACAATATTTCATCTATTGGTCTCAATGATGCAAATTTTCACAAATATAACAACCCAAGGCAGAGCTTGAAGGGTAACGTTGTTTCCCGGATAATAATACAAGCATCTATTGGTCCCAAAACGATTAATCATAGGAAATTCCAGAACTGTTTACATAGTCTCATCACATGTTCGCTTGTCACATGGCGAGCCAAGCCTTTATCCACTTTGTGCATCAACTCTATCGGTAGAGTGACATAGTTCTTCTCTATCCTTGTGTAATATTCTCTTGAAGGATAATTCATATCGTATTTCAAACTTTCTTTTGAACTTTTTCACGGTGATCAATTCTCCTTGTGACACAATGAACACTCAACCAAGAACAGTTTATCTCTGTCCGTCATTTATTTCCACCAAACAAACCCAAGCAAAGATCTAATTATTATCATTGTACACTAAACAAGTTTTGATGAGGACATGATTTGAAGACTAGGGCAAACAATGTGCCAGAAGATTTAATCGCTTCTATTTGATCTAAGTTTGGTTGGAAAATTTAGTCTGAATATCATCCACTCAACCACTCGCCAACTTGTAGAAATATTATTTAGGATCATCTCTAACTCATGGTCACCTTATCTAGAAGTTGACAACAGAATGGAGGTTGATATCCGATATAGAGCATGTCTCCTCAATTTCAAGTACAAATCTAACCTATGGTACAGATGTATTGATCATAGGTTCAATTTTCAACGGAAGTAACCTCTTAGTTTTCTGGGGAAGGCTGTATACAACCTCGTCTTCCATATTTTGCTATGAACAAGAACCTTTGGCACTGTGTAAGTATACAGCAGTTTGACTATTCAAAAGACAGTTTAGTTCATCGTATCCCGAAAACAAATGCAACACATAATAACAACCAATTTCCTAACAGTCTCAACATCAAGAAACTCAGCTAGCATCAAGCAAGGTCTCAACTTCAAATCCTGTGGATAGAAAGAACCGGCATTTGGAGGCCTTTGGCCAAGATACAACCAAAACAGCATAGAAAGTGCAAAAAGAGGAAGGGATTCAATTCAAAGCACAAACCAGAGCACGGAACATGCATCGGCCATCACCAGTGATCCTCTTCATTTCAAACCTCTCCACCTTCTTCATCGCACCCTCCTCCCGTTCCCTTCACCAAAATAAACCCTAACCAAATCAATCAATCACTAAATCGAATCCGAAATCAAAACGAATTCCTCTCTCATACTTACAATGAGGCCCCGATTCGGGCGAAGAATCGAGGATTCCTGCACATCGACAACGAGAAAGGGAATCCGAGGAAGGTCGAGGCCGAGGGGATGAACTCGAAGCGGGCTGTTCCGGTTCGGAGATTCTCGAGGATCGTCGCTGCATGTTGAAAAATGGAAAGAGAAAATGCGGTGTTGAATGAATTGTGATGAGAAATCAAGCTAATGATTGAGTGAAGCGAGAGAGTGATGGAGGAGTAGGGAATATGATACCGTTGGATGGTTTCGTCGCCATGGAGGTGGGGCCATTATGATAGAGTGGTTCGTTGGGTTCATGAAAACAAACCTACGAGTCCACTTGTTACTACTCCCTCTCAACAAAATTACCATATTTGATGCAGTATATAATAAAAATTATTGTGATCTATGTTTCTTTACGTCGAATGAAGATATATATATTAATTGGTACTATGATTAATGGTTTATGATAAGTTCAAGCGAATTATATTTGTTCGAATGAATAGGCATTGTCACGAGATATCATATACTTGTAGATTGGTATGCGAATGACCTTTAAACAAGCTAATCTTTCTATGTAATGATTCCTTCACACAGATGATGCATGTGGAATTCCAAATTGTTCCCATTCATGTTTGAACGAGAGCTACAAGCTCAAGCACAAGGGACAGTGGACTTGCAACGTGAATAACCGATCACAGCAAGAAAACATCTGGTTTTGAGGCTCACTATGATTCAACCTACTAAAAATAAAATTTATACACAGCAAGAGCACACATCTACCTTTTGAGTTTTGACTGCTTTACGACATAGATAATCTGAAACATGGACTTTGACGCCTAGTCCATGCTCCTGAGACTCTCCTGTCTTGGTTAAATGTACAGTCTTCGGACACACTAACCCGGATAGGAATAACTTAACCTGCTTCTACATTTTCTAAGCCATCCTCCGCTGACTGACGTTTTTTCCCAAGTACATTAAAACTTGATCCCAGTCATTTGCTTCTGCACAACTCACCTAACAAACAAAGAGCAAGTATGTATGTAAGGTTGATTAGAAGAAGATGAGATACAAGAAAACGCCAAACTTATTTGATTGCGGCAAAGATGAGATCGAGGGCAGCAAATTAGCAATGATAACCAGGAAGGGGGATCTTTGAATGGAAGATCCGAAGACGTGTTTGAGTATTCTATTTTTGGTACAGATGAAAAGATGACATAATTATTTATAGCACAACAGTAATGATGAACAAGCAATTGAAATTCAATATTGAGAGAGATCATGCTGATCAAGCGTTAAACCAGAGATACCACATTCATGCAAGAAGAATGAGTTAGAAGCATCCACACTAACGCTCGAACGAAAGTAAAGTAGGCACCACAGCATTTCCAAGCACCTTAATGGCTTAATCACAAGATCAAGGCAAGTGGAGCAATTGAAATACCTCACATGAAAGCATGAACCATTACCTTTGAGTGAATACTACGGTTTGAATACTGCAATGAGCCATTAATAGTAAGGCATATGAAGATGCATCTTTACCTACAAAAACGCGGACACTAAATAACATCTATATCAATTTGATCCCAGGTGTGCTGAATAAATGGAGAAATGGCAAGAAACACCGATTGGACAAAAGCATTTACCAAACAAAGACTATCATATTACAGAAAGAATAAAAAGTAACTCGAGATATAGAAAAAACCTGCAGTACTAACGCGCCGAGATGTACAACAATCATTCCTCGGGTGGTCTATCCTCGTCAAACCATCTAGGGGGATCAAATCCTGACCCACCTGAAACAAGAAAGAATATACTTTTAATCTTAACCACATAAACCATGCCAAATCAAGAATAGTCTTTATCATCATCATCGTTTAGGTCTAAAGCCTCGCTAAGCGATTTTGAACATGATCCTCCTTTCTGTCATGAATCATGGTGAAGGTTCAACTAAATAAGTAGCTACAAGCCCATATCATTTCTTATATCAGAAGCACAAGTTTCCATCAGCCTCCTGTTCCTTTTTCATTCTAAAGAAATGTTCTGATCTCTAGACCCTTCTCATAAATGCACCATGAACTAACTTACAAGTTACAATGGTCTACCTCAAACACCTTGCATATATGTCTTGTCAATCAACACAGCTTGTACAATGGGCAAAACAAGAGTGTATAGGCAATGAAGCTCAAGGAAGGATCATTCGAAGTCCTTAGTAAGTCTAAACACTATCCCTAACGAATTTACATACATGATACAAGGGTTTCATGACTTCATTAGATGGCTCCTTGGCAGCACCTAGCGGCGACTCTCATAAGAAATTAAGTAACATCAACAAAACACAGCTCGGTTCTGGGAACCGCAGAAGGGTAACAGTAAGTGTGGTATATATAGTACCAAGAGGGTTGCAGCGGCATAGACGCCAAGCAGTCAGGACTGTACCCTTCACAACGCCATATTCCTTGTAAGCAATCATCGAATATTCGCTGCAAGATGGCACATAACGGCAGCTTTTCGGCAACAATGGCGAAATTTCCCCTGCTCAAATTGCCCCGACCAATAACCAAATCAAATTTCCGAAGTAACGAATAACTAACAGGAAACCAAGACAAGCCACACTCACTCTTGTAAAATCTGAGCATGGAAAGTGCAGCTTTGACTCCAACACTGTTCACTTCCTCCTCTGATTCACACCAAAATCCCATCATCAGCATCAAATAATACAAAAGCATGAGGGTCTATTTCATATACTTTCGGCTTTCTATGTATCCTGTTTTAGTTTCTCCATACAAAGACTTCATTGTCAACGGAATGCATCATATCATTGTTGCATTTCTAAGCATGAATCTGGGAAAAAAATAGTCTCCATTTTATCCTTTCCTAATCTCTTCATTGATGGCATTTGACAGCATTGTCACCATATTATTATTAAGGTTGTTCATGGCTTGGGTTCGATTGGATTGGATTTAAATCCATGTTCTATCCAATCCAAAATAAATCCAATCCATATTCATCCAACATTTTTAATAAACCAATCCAATCCAATTCAATCAATCCGGATGAGTTGGATGGATTTCCATTTGCATTGGTAAGAATAAAACATACCTCAAATTCAGGAGGTTTCAAGGGAAGAAGTATCTCTAACTAAAACCACCATCAATTAAGCCGTTCCTCCTCCAGACAAGATGCAAAACTCTGTGTCTAATTTATTGTTGATCTTTTGAGTATATAATGATTTAAATAACAATCAGTAAACATTTTATTCGATTCTGGTTTATTTTAGTTTGGAGATATCTAAAATGACTTACAGTTTAAATTTTAACCAAGCATTCAACAATTGAGCAAAGACGAATGGTTTATTAAATCAAGAATTGACTAATATCATAGCCGTATAGACATAGGAAAGTTATGAAAGTTATGATGAAACTGTTGTTCTTAATGTTTAGATGTAGAGGTGATTAAAAAAGGAAGAAAACCGAAGACAATGCACGTCGATACGCTCATGCAAAAGGAAGAGAAGAGAAGAATCAACATAGGCTTGTCCCCCAATAGCTTTGGGCTTGGGTTACAATACAACTGGGCATGGCCTAATAGCCAATGCGGCCCGTCGGCTCTGGACTCGACCTGACGCAGGCGCATGTGTGTTAACCAAGGGGCCCAACCCTTATAAGATACTCTTCCACCTAAATAAATTATAATGTGGGTAAGCATCATTTTGCTATATTCTACCACATTAAATGCACCAATTATCACACTTTGAGCATTAATTTCTCATTCACCCTTTATGAGTTTTGAGAGTGTTAAATATACTATATTCAACTCTAATGAACGTAGATTACATTAAGTTCAAAATTGTTCCAAACCGATATTTGGGTCCCACATTAAAATGTTGTCTAACTTACTCAAAACACACTAAAATCCAACAATCCCCCACATAAATGAAAATTGATAGAGACAGACTCAGAACAGTTCAAACAGACAAAAATTACATCAGGATAGGTAGCTTGCGGTTTTGAACCTTTCTTAGTAGAGTACTATCAGACTTACTAGGATAATCAGTGAACATAATGTCTTGAACTGTTCAGATGTTTGTGTAAGCCAAGACAATAGTACATACACAACTCCTATTTTGCCATTTCAGATACTCGATTGTATCCTTTTCGACCTTGGACCATCTTGGTTTCATAAGTTTTTTTCATTTGAAACGGTCACACTTCACACTTACATAAGTGACCTTCTACATGCCTTTGTATCATGTGGAGTCATTAAAAATCTTTGTTTGTCCTTTACCCTACATTGCATTTTGTGTCATGGGAATGAGCTACAGATTTCTCTTTCAAAGTACTCCTTTAGAACCTTGGTAACTTAGTTATACATTGAATCAAGTTCTTGGGATCTCCAATTATATTGGTTGGGTGTCCGTTACTTTAGTTCCGTATTAATGGGTTTTAATCTCATTCCTCTTGACAGGCTTTCTACCTGATCTCTTAATAACCATTTTGTTAAAAGATCCGCTAAGTTCTTCTTAGATCTCGCAAAATTTATTGATATTACACCACTTGAGATCATCAACCTTATGGTCTTTTGTCTTCGACGTATATATCGAGACTTGCCATTATACATTTTATTTTGTGCCTTAGTAATTACTGATTGATTATCACAATGAATTATAATTGCTGGCATAGGTTTTTCCAAAATCAATATGTCCTCTAGAAAGCTATGAAGCCATTCTGTTTCTTCTGCTGTTTGATCCAAAGTTATGAATTTTGATTCCATAGTGGAGCGGGCAATGCAGGTCTGCTTTGAGGACTTCCATGACACTGCAGCTTCTCCAATGGTAAATACATAACCATTGGTGGACTTAATGTTTTTTATATCTGATATCCAGCTTGCATCACTGTATTCTTTTAATACAACTGGATATCTTGTAAATTGTAATCCAAGATTCATAGAGAATCTTAGATACCGTAAGACTCTGACTAACGCTTTGCAATGATCACCACTAGGGTTTATTATGAACCTGCTGAGGCGGTTCACTACGCAAGCAATGTCAGGTCTTGTGCACTTCATGATGTCCATCAGATTGTCTAGTATGCGTGAATACTCTAATTGAGATACAGGATCACCTCGATTCTTCATCAGGTGCATGTTTGGATCTATTGGTGTTTTAACCACACGATCCTCGAAAGCATTAAACTTTTTAAGTACTGCCTCAATATAATGAGACTGTGATAACAAAAATCCTTCTAATGTCCTTAGGATTTTCAATCCTAAAATGACATATGCCAAACCCACGTCTTTAACATCGAAATATTTTTTCAGCATTCTTTTAGTATCTATGATCATCTTATGCTGAGAGCCAAGGATTAACATGTTATCCATGTATACACATAGTACGACTATGCCTCTGTGTGTGCTTTTGAAGTAGACACATTTATCTCCTTCATTTATGCTGAAATCATTTAACAACATCGTTTTAGCAAACTTTTTATGTCACTGTTTAGGGGCTTGTTTGAGTCCATATAGGGACTTCACAAGTCTGCGCACCTTCTTTTCTTATCCAGGAACAACGAATCCTTCTGATTGTTCCATGTATATTTCTTCTTCCAATTCTCCATTCAAGAATGTTGTTTTAACATTCATTTGATAGATTTCCATGTTATTTAGAGTTGCTATTGCAACGAACACTTTAATAGATGTCATTCTTGATACAGAAGCGAAGGTATCAAAAAAAAGTGTTATCATTTTTATGGGACGGTGAGGGTAACTACGAATCATCAAACAATCACATAACCAATCCACAGCAAAGACCATTTGACATTTCTTAAAGGGTTTTTGTCGTATAAATCTTTCAAATCTTCGTTAATTTCATATAAATCCCTCAAATCTTTATAATTTCAAATTAGTCTCTCGAATTCTTATTAATAGGATAAAATGATCCATACAATCCATATCTTCCTTAATTTTAACAATATAATAGTCATATTTCAAGAATTTCTTAGATTCATATTTAATTCATTCATATTTTTCAACAAAATAAACAATGACTTGAAAAATTAATAATAAAGCATGATTCTTTTATTTAATAACATGGATTATTTTATCTTAAAATAAATATTTGAGGGACTCTATTGAAATTATTTTGTCCATTACATAAGAATTTGAGGAACAATTTTAAAATTATGAAGATTTGAGAGACTTGTTTGAAATCAACAAACATTTGAGAGATTTATATGACAAAATCTCTCATTTAAAAGGACAAAGAAAATATGATGATAATATTATATACTGCTATAGATTAATAAAGGATGAATATTAAATGATTTGAAAATTTAAAAATAAAAATAATTTTAAAAAAATTCAATCATTAGATATATCTTATCAACATATTTAGAATTTCAAAAACAAAAATAGTTTAAAAAAAAACTTAATGGATATATCTTATCAAGATATAACACTGGCATATGACTAAAAACAAACTCCCGTTTTTTTCCATTCTTAAAATGACACATGAAAGATAGGGAAAGAGACCTGCTTCAGTGGCTGCTTCCTCTCCGCGTTCTCCGATTCGGTTCGCCGTGGGAGAGACCTGATTTCGCGGAACCTTATCGCTGCGCTATATATAAAACCCCAGTTCAATCTTGCGTCGCACTATATCAATTATCTCTTTGTATTGTATTGAATTCTCGATTTGCTTGAAACTCACCAAGTAGATGGCTGACAAGTAGCGGCGCCGGTGTTGCGTTGGAGTTGAAACGATTGATTGGGGTTTGGGGCGAGAAAGGGTAACCAAGTAACAGTGGATTGGTGGGCGCCGATGAGTGTGAAAGTGAAAAGTGATGGCCGTTGTCGCCATTTTCCGACCTCCACAAAGGTCTCAATAATATCAGATAAGTAATCGTGAGATATAAACATATGGAACATACAAGTTTCTTAAAAATGCTCGTCAGCTTCATCGACCGGGTTAAATGGGTGTCAAGGTTTGTGTTGCGGATAAATTGATGTAATATAAAATAAATATTATGTGAAAAAAATTTAAATATGAAAAATGGTATAATTTGAATGAAAAATTTAAAAAAAAAATTAATAATTTAAATAGGATGTCGGGAATAACATATATTTTGCAGAATTCTAGTATAATATCAAATAATTAATCGTCACTCATCACCATATAAAAACATATAACTTATATTACAACTAATGTTAGAGAACAAATTTGCATAAGTCGATATTTATCTCCATTAGGTAGTTTTATTGAACACTATAAAAAAGGGTTGTTCTGTTGATGAGATTAAAGGTCTGTTTATCTGGATTTAAAATTGATCAAAATCAATTTTAAGTGTTGATGAGGATGTTTGATATTTTTCTTAACAACAACTTTAAGCATCTTTTAAGTTAAAACCATAGTCATTTGAAATTATTTTTTTTAGCGATGAAATCAAAACTGATTTTGTCCAAATAAAATAAATTTAAACTGTTGTTTTACCAAACATCAAACTGAATATTGCTGTCTCCGTTTAACGATGAGTGCAACACTCTGACCGTGATCAAAAGTTTATGTGAGAGTGAATTTTTTTGATATTTGTATATTGGTGAGGTTTATTGAAGTAAACTAAAGAGTAGATAACGAGGTTATTGTAATAGATAAAAAATGATTTGATTTTCTTGTTTTCAAATAAGAAAACGTTATATTTATATGAAACGATCAAATATAATAAGTATTATATTTTTCATGGATGGAGATAATATAAAATTACAATCAAATGCAACTAATCACTATCAACCATAAAAATATATATAAGTATTTTTTTTATCAACTCAATCAAATAGACCCTCCGAAATTTTCCTATCCAACTTTGACTCTAAATCAACAACCATAAAATAAAGCTACAAATGGACGAGTAGTTCGAGTTCGGGTTAGTGAACCCAACATAACTCGATCCAAGTACCGTTAACGAGTTGAACTCGGCTTGAAATTGGGGTCCGTGAAATTCAACAAATAGGTTTGTGAAACCCGTTAAACCAATTCGATAAGTTTGTGAATATAACAATCCGAGTTCGATTTGAGATAGACTCGAACTTTTTCTAAAAATCACTAATCATATGTAATTTCTATAAATTTTGTAGTCATAAAATTTCATTTCACTAGTTTTACTCGCAATCATTGTTATAATAATCAATTATATCATACATATTTAGACTATTTTGTTTAGTTTTTTTAAGTGAATTCATATGATAAATAAAAGTCAAACCCGAGTTCGAATTTGAGTTTGACTGAATGCACCCGAGTTCGACTTATCAAATGCACCTTAGTTCGATTTGACCAATAGTTCGCACTTCGTAAGACCGCAAAAACCTAATCGACCCCATCTCAACATCATTTTTCAACTCAAGTTCAAATTGGAATAAAACCCGACTTATCATGAATAATATCAATTTGAGTTCGGGTATTAACCCAACTCTTGGATAGCCCTATTTATGGTTTTTCTTAGAGAAAGAAGTGACATTTGTATTTCTCCCGAACAGAAACCTCTGAACTTTGACGTGCGGCACTCTGTATCACACTTCGCCATTCTCTCCCTTTTGCTCGGCGCTCTTCGTCTTCTTCCGTCTCCCCTCCCCCCCTTCGCCGCATCCTCAAAACACCCTCACCCTCTCTTCACTCCATCAGCTAACAATGCCTCTCCGCCTCCCCAAAACCACCACCCTCTTCACCGCCGCTATCACCTCAAACGCCGCCACCGTCGCCGAAACCGGAACCGGAACCGCTATCAGAGCTGCGAATCGGAGATTTTCTCCTCGGACTTCATTTCCAATCTTTTGGCCTCTTTCAGCGCCGATTAGGTTACTCTGTGCTGGCAACAAGATTCCGACTGCGAATCCCGTCGCTTTTCAGATGATCGATTACGCCATCGGCCTCGCTCGCGCCCAGAAATCTGGTCTGTTTCTGCTTCTTCTTCTTCTTCTTATTTTTGGCGAAATGAGTTTTATTACTCTGTGTCTTTTGTTTGATTTGGTGATGCGGTGTTGTTCTGTGGAGCAGATGAGTCGTACGCGCAGGGATTGCTGGTGTTGGAGCAGTGCTTGTCGTCTCAATTGCGAGAGGGAGGGGATGAAGGGATCGAGGATTCGAAGGGGATGGTGTGGCTTGCGGTCTCTACTTTGTTGTATGAGAGGTTGGTTGCCAGTCTCTTGCTCTGTATTGCTTACTGTCTGTTTGTGTTTCGGGTAGGCATTGTGAATCTGTGCTTCAGCTGAGTGGAATTGTTACTGGAACCGATGTGTTGCAGTAGTCAGGATTTTTCATGTGGAATACCACTTATGAGTTGTGACATAACTTTTGTATACTTCTCATTACAAATTACGCTTGGGTGTGTTCCCTAGGTGTTCCTAGTGCATGGAACTTGAGGGATTGAGCGAATCTGATAACTGTGGGAATCCACCTGTTGCGCGAGTATTATACATAGGTGGTGTGCAAATGTGTGCGATAGTTTTCGGAGCAAGTAACTGTGTAGAATCTTGTTTGTGTGTCTGTGTGTCCTGTTCTTTGACTGTAATGGTATAATTAATTGAGAAGTATGCTTCTTCTGCATAATTGATTTAAGTAGTAGTTAACCAGCTTACCAGCATAAATAACCTAATCAACGAGGAATCCGTTGGTAAAATGGATGTGGGAGGATCCCAGGAATATGGTCTTCGAGAAGTTCGCTAATGCTCTAAAGCACTTGCGACTTGCGAGTTCCATAACATTTAGCACCTCAGGTTCCTTCGTTTTTCCAAATCTAAGATCTTGACATCAAATGTTCACACCCTTTCACTTAACCACATTGTGTTGAACCATATAGCTTTCTGTCCTTGCTATCCTAGAGAGGAGAAGACTAGAAGTCCATGTTCACACAGGGTTTCAGTTTCAAGGATCCAAATGACATCGGCCTTTCTGCCTTAAAGAGTATATGGACGATTTTGGTATACACTGCAAGGATCATTTTTTGCTTGTACAACTAGTGTTATTCTACTACTTCTGTGGTTTTGCTATCTTGAATTCTTGATTTCAATAGAGGGTTTTGATGACCTCAACTATTTTCTTGTTTGTAGTGGACATACTAATGAAGCAATTGAGACATTATTAAGAATCCAAGGTCTAACAAGCTCCTGTTTGGGTATCAGAGGTTAATGCACTTCATGTCAAAAGTTTAGTTCTCCGTCATCAGTATAAACTGTTTATCTGATGCATGTATTTACTGATTTTTTGTGACAGTTGCTGCAGTGGAAGCTCTTGTTGGGCTTAATTTAGAACTTGGCCTGGTGAGTCTACATAAGAATGCATACATGGGTTCTGTATCTTGGTTATAGTGTATATACATTACGGAAGAGAAATTTTCATAAAAAAACAAAAAAAGGAAGGAAGGAGTGGTGTGTTTCATGGGAGCATTTGTTCGACCCCTTTTAAGCATTTGGTAACTTATATGTGTTTTTTAATCATTTGCTTGTGTAGTGTAACTATTGTTGTCCTCAGGTATGCTTATTTATGGTACTTTTGTAGCATCATAAATTTGGCTGCATATCTTCTTTGTTGTTTATTTGGGGGTAGTTTATTTTATAAAATGGTCCATACTCTTATTTTTGTAAACATTAATGGATCCTCTCTGTCCGTGTGATCACTTGTTTTAGCCGCTTTCCAAGCATTTTATTACTTATTTACTTTATGATTTGACTGCTTCATTCTTTGTAAACATCCATGCTGTGGAGTAATTATGCCTATCTTATCTACTTGAAGGGTAGAACACTTAATTAAGTGACTTTTAAGTTCTTATGGAGATTGACCTCCCTCATGTAGGATGATACTTCATCAGTGCTCTCAGATAATTGCTTGAAAATGTTGGAAAAAGAAGGCCATCTAATTGGGGATGATCAGGCATACAAGGTTCTTGATACTCGGGCTAAAGCTATCAAAGGGCTGGTTGAGCTAGTCCGAAGTGACATGGAATCAGGTGCAGAAGATTACGACTAAGCCATCTGGTTTTCTTGCCCTCCCTTTTTACTGCTATCTATGTGAACTCCGTGGTGATATTTGCAGCCAAAGCATTATTTCAAGTTTGTGAAGACGAAAACCGCATTGGTGAGATTCGAGCTTGTTTTCCCAAGTGAAGCCTCTATGGTTTTCTAGATTATTTTCATCACATGCTTTATGTATTCCTTAGGAAATGCTGCTTTGTCATTTGGAGAATTTCTGCACACCAAGCGTGAATTTGCTTCGGCGAAGGAGGTCTACAATAGAGTTATTGACGGATCATCAGAGAAAAAGGATTTTAGTGACCCATACAGCCTGTCTTCTGGTAATATGACATTACAAGAAGTCATCCTGGGAGCAACTTGCGCTTTAGGGCAGCTGGAGTCCCACTTAGGGTAATCTTCATGTTTTCTGCGCGCTTCTTGCCTTCCCCTCTTAGATGTGACTCATTAGCATCCATACCCCACCATGCTATGTTTTTTATGTGCCGCCTCAGAAATTTTGAAGATTCAGAGCAGATCCTAACCAAGGCCTTAAAGATAGCAGAAGAACATTTCGGTAGCTCTTCACTTGGCTGTTATTCGTTTATGTATGGTGCTATTTCAAATATGGCTGCATTAGCTATTCACAGTGAGCGATTCCTTTTGGTTCAGGCTCACATCATCCGAAGGTTGGAGTTGTCCTAACATGCATAGCCCTCATGTTTCGACATAAAGCGGCTTCAGAGTGCTCAAGTTCTCTCTTAATTCAGGAGGTCGGGATTTTTTTTTCTTCTTTTTTTTCCTTTTTTTTTGTTTTGCGGGGCGGGGTGTGTAACTGATGCCAATGATAATATTTCAAGTATTTCTATAACATATCTTTCAGACCATTGCAATACCATTGTTTCTGACTCATGATTTGCAAATGGTTCTTGAAATGCCATTTTATACGCCTGTTTAGTCTTTTGGGTGAAACTGTATTCTCATAGCATTCACATAGTACTATAAGAGATGGGATTTTTGGCGTATGGTTCTGACCTTTGTTAAATCTTGACAGGGGTTGTATCGAAAGGCTTTAGGCTTGCTGAAAGCTTCAGCATTGGAAACCGATGGTATGTGGCCATTTGCTCGCTTTATCTTAACCTGATATCCTGATTTCAAGTATATATTTGAGAATCAATGTTTCTGAATGTGTCAGGTTCAACTGACAATGTTGAATACAGGGACATGGTGGCCTTGGCTAGAGGTAATGTCAAGCTTCTGGACACTTATCTTTGGTTCTATAAGCACTTGTAAGAGTAAAGTTGCCCAACGATTTCTGGCATTTTAACAACATTTATACTTCAAGTACGAGTAATTGTTTTGTCCTTTGCTGTTAGTGACCATGTCTTGCACGTCAAGTTTCTAGTTTGAGTTTATGGGTGGTTCTGAGGCTAATGTTTGCTTCAAATCCCTTTCTGATTTCTAAGACGAAAATGCAAGTAGTTTGACTGTTGCTGAACACGGAAGACGTAATGTACTAAATAGATGGGAATATGGGATGTTTCCATTATTTGTATGTGATTACTTCATCCAAATTTACATCTCCTTATCAGTTTTTCCTGAAATTCTTGCCAAACAAATCATCGTCCTAACTGCAGTTTCTACTCGCTATTGACAATACATATGGAATGCCTCTGTGACTTACCTATTGAATACTACTCTGAACAGTTTTTCCTTTATAAGTACTTCAGACAATGTTGAAGAACTGAGTTATCTAGTTGCATTTATAGGAGGATACGCTGAAGCACTCAGTGTCCAGCAGAACAGAAAATCCGAGGGTGAGAAGCTGAAGACCTGGGCAGAAGCTGCATGGAGGAACCGTCGGTTGTCACTGGCTGAGGCACTAGATATATCTGAGCCAACTTCAAAAGTGCCAGTTATAGATACTCGTATCTGCAGAGCCCTGTAAATTCCTCGAGTCTGGGTCAGGTTAGCTGCAGTTCTCATGTTCCTCGCCATCCACGCTTAAGTTGTCTCTTTGTGTATTATAGCGCAGCTAGTGATATCTGGTAAGCATGTAGCATCAGCACTTGTGCGTATTGTGTTGCCTGATAGAGTTGAAAACATGTTCACCGGGAAATACAGGTTTTTGTTGACATAATAGTCCAGTTGTAAGGTTTGCTATTTTCCTCTCGTCTGAAGGTTATCACATCCCTGCATTTAACCATTACTTTCACCAAAATAAGTTACAATCCTTGACTAAACATCTTGTTGTGAGAAGTGAGACTCGAATGGTACACATCTTTGTCACAGCTCAGGATATATAACCGTCCATCAAAACGACAATTGAAACATATTCCCTTGACTGTGGCTTTCATACACGAGAAATGGCAGCACTAGAACTTACAAATGCATAGTTTATCGCCGAATACAAGTATAATGTCACATACACAATAGCAACAAATTCAAACACAGCATTCGGATCTCATAATGGAATATCGAGACCTTTGCCGACTTCAACTCCAATAACCTCAAGTATCCCTTTGTTGATTATCTGCCAATCAAAACCAAAACAGATCGGTTATCACATTGTCACCAAAACTTAAAACAGAAACCTGATCAAAACCAAACCGATCGGAATCGTTACAAGTTCGACGATGAAAGTCCCGATGAGTCCGATCATACAGGCTCTGGAATTCCAAGTCTCGGCAGTCCTGGTGAACCCGAGGAACGCCGGCTTCAGCCTCGGCTCCACCCTCGGCGCTTCCACCTGCACAAAACTCAACACAATTCACAATCCCCAAGCCACAACACACTCGAAACAGCAACTCTAGATCGAATCAGAAGTTGAAGCGAGAGAGTGAGAGATTGAGGGCATACGCCGGATGGGAGCTTGGTGGCGGCGGCTTTGACGACGGCGAGAGAGCGGCGGTGAGAGGGACGGAGAGTCGTAGAGGAGAGAGGAGAGGAGAAGCGGGTGAAGAGGAGAGGGGAGACGGAGGCGGCAGTCGAGGAGGAGAGGGTTGTTGGTGGTGATGGAATCGCCATTGTTGTGGTGTGGTGTGGTGAGGTGAGCCGTTGATTTTTAATTATTATTATTTTGTTCGACTTTGGTTTTGTGGATAATTTGTTTTTGTGAAAGGGGGAAAAGGAGAAAAGATTGTGGACGTGGAGGGCTTATTTTCTTGGTTGTGAATTCTGATTGGTTGATGAACATAAATTTGGATGGATGGGTTTTAGGTTAGAATGGTTGCTTGGGTTGAGTTTAACGGTTCGTTTCGATGTCTTGGTGCAATCTTGAGCAGGATCACTTGAGCCGCCTCCCTTAACTTCACTTAAGTGGCTGCTCTTTGGTCTGTACGAAGCAGCACGTATTAAAAGAAAAGTATGTTATTTTTTTTTTCCCCATAATTTATCAAATCGAAATGTTTCATTATTTATAACATTTTATCGTTTGAAATTTCTTTGTTGACAAAAATATAATTTTGTGACTAAAATGTCACATCTAATTATCTATTATGTTATTCCTTTTGCCTTATAATTTATCAAATCAAAAATGTATTATTTTGTTTACAACATTTCATCATCTGAAACTGTTGTGTTGACAAAAATACAATCTTATTATTATTTAATTGATTTTTATTTGAGACACTCTGTGTCTGCTACTATCATTTGTTGATTTTTATGTTTGTGTTTTTAATTGACGCTCTGTGTTTTTAACTGACGTTCTGGTTTTTAACTGGTGTTTTATTTGAAATAGAACATCTGAATAAAACATAGAGCGTCTGAATAAAACACAAAATGCCTTAACAAAAAGCGAAACATAACGTCTGTATAAAAAATTATAGCTATGGTGGTCGGATTCCGGTCAGGATTTGGACGACGGTTGGACGATGATAGGGATTAAGGTGAAGATGAAAATAAAATCAGAGATTTAAATGAGATTGATGAATTATATTTTTTTGAAATTTAGACTCATTGTATATTTATTTGGTTTTTTTTTCAAGTTTTTGTAATTTGGGTAAAATCCTCTAAAGATTATATTCGGGAAAAAAATAATTCACTTATAGTTTCAACTTTAACAAACATGATTTATATGACCAATTTAAAATTTGTATCGATTCAAAATTGCATATATGAGCACTATTAAAACCTCACAACATAAGTTACGGTAAAAAAGACCATAAATAAAAATCGAACCAATGTGCATCAAATAAGAAGACAAATATGAGGATGGCAATCCAAGCTTTCCAATTACGTTTTGGAGTCCGTTGTTGAGGCGAAAGTGAGAGAACCAAAGCACAAATTTATATGATAATAAATTCTATTTAAAAAAAATGGCCATGGTATGTATGTTAATTAACATCAATCTTTTAGGTTTAAGGAAAGATAATGATGATCACTAATCTGTCCATAACATTGCAATCTCAGGTTGTAATATGAGATTATGATCGTTTTAGATTATAATATGAAAATATGAAAGATTTGAGATGATAATATGAAAATAACCCAAATTAAAATGGATTGACTTGATCTTGTTGTCCTTGATAGAGAAACCAAAAGCGTTGAGTTGAAAGAAGCAATTGTTATCTTGATAAAATTGTCGAATAGATAACAAGTTCTTATGCATACGAGGAATGCACAATATGTTATTGAGATGAAACAGTTTGCTTGATATAGACATAGAGGAGTGACCAGTATGTGAGTGGAAACACTGATATCCAAGCACCAGTTTGGCTTCGTGCTATTTGTCAACTCTGCCGAGTTCTAAATATGGCCCCTTCGATGACAGATTCTCAGCTAAGTGTCCCGATTTTGATTAGAAATCTGGCATATGAGATTGGAAGAGAGTGCTAACGGTATGTACTCATAAAACAGGATGTTGAACTCTTGATTACAAACAGTAACGATAAGATCTTAAATTGTGAGATTCAATAAAAGAATCCGCTCTGATACCATGTTAGACGAGAAGCAATTTGAGAAAGACCAACCCAAATAACAGGGGATGGTGACGATCTTCTTATATAACCATCGAGATTCGTCTAATCCAATGTACACTTGAACCTAGAGAAACAAAAGGATAGTAACGAACCTAGGGAAGGCATATACATGAACATAAACCTAGGAAACAAAATACACATATCAACTACTATCATTTTTGGGATTTCTCGATTTGAGATCTTTTCACCCATTAGAATTGCGAGATATCAGAATTCCTCTAAATCATCATCATTAAGACCTAAAAATGTCGAATAGCTGTGGTGATTATCGTCCTTTCCTTTTCTTTGAATGGAACGACTGTAGAAGCTCATTTCATTTTCTGCTATCCAAACACAAGAAAACGATGCAGCATGTAAGAAAGAAAGCCCTTCTTTATTGAGCAACATAATAGCGAAACCTTAAAGAACCCAGTTATATAGTCATTACAAAACCATAACAGACAACCGCTCCTGCGCAATATAGTAATATAGTAACAAGCATAACAGTAGTAACATTGCAATAAAGGCTATACTACAGTACTGAGATATTCCAGTAGTTACAGAATCCTACATACAAACGTTCCTAGACACAAAACACGCATAGCAGGGTAAGGGGATGTCACATTATTCATATCGTAAAAAGGATATGTCAGCTCAAACTTCTTCAAAGTTTAAACATTTTGAACACCGACAAGATCACCCCTTACTGGTTCAGACGACGGTTCTTGTGTAGCCACCACGGCAGCGCTATCATGTTTCTCATCAGCATCGCAGCCAATGCTGCTCACTTTCTTTGTGAGTCCAACTTCGATAGCAGAAGGAAGTGCTGCATTGAGCTTCTCAGCCAGATCGCTGTTCTCTTCCTCCGCTTCTTTGATTAGCCTCAGGAGGTCAGCCTTCTCTATAAGAAGCGCTTCTAACTTCCCATCGATCTTTGCCAACTTCTTCCTTAGCTTCACAAGATCCTTGACCTTCCCCTCGCCATCCAGTTTAGCTTTCTTCTCCTTTTTCTTCTGCTTATCCTTCTTCACTTCTTCCACGGACTCTTCTGCGCTGTCAGCTTCATTGTCTACGTCCCTTGATTTCGAATCATCTTTGTGTTTCTTCTCCTTTTTATTCTTCTTATCTTTGCTCTTCTTTGATTTCTCCTTCTCCTCCTCCTTTTCCTCGGATTCTCCATCAGTTTCTTCGTCACTCGAGTGCTTCTTCTTATCCTTCTTGTCCTTCTTATCCTTCTTATCCTTTTCCTTATCTTTCTTCTTCGCTTCGTTCTTGCTCATTTCCACTGCATCTTCCTCATTAAGTTTATCAATGGTCTCCTCTACATTTTTTGGTATATCATCACCCACATTCCCCTCGGATTCTACAAGAACTGCTTCAGTGTCTACGTACCTTAAGGTTACTCCATCTTCAGATCCATGCTCATCCTTGTGTTTCTTTTTATCCTCAGCTTTTCCTTGTTTCTTTTCTGCCGCCTTCTCCTTTGCCTTTGTTTCCTGAGATAGTCCATTGCCTTCTTCTTCACTCTTAAGCTTCTTTTTATCTTTCTCCTCCCTTTCTCTCTTCTTCATCTTCTTCATCTTCTTCTTATCCTCCTCCTCCGAGTTCTCCTCCTTGGCTCCCGAAAAACCGCCTTCATCCTTGTGCTTCTTATCTTTCATATGCTTCTTATCCGACTCCTGATCTTTCCCTACTGTCCCAAGTCCTCTGTCTTTCTCTTCATCCTTCTTATGCTCTTTATTTTTGTTCTCTTTTAGTTCTTTCTTCTCCTCATGCCTCTTGCCTTCCCTGTGCTTCTCATCTTTCTTTTCCTTACCCTTCACCTTCTCTTCTTTCTTCTCTTTGCTTTTCTTTCCCTCAGTCAGGTCTTTCTCCTTTGTTTCCTTCTCGCCGTCTTCATGCCCCCTTTCTCCCTCACCTTCCTGTTCTTCAATCTTCAGCTCAACCATAGCATCCGTCAGCTTTGTCTGCTCTATATGATCGCTCGTAGTTTTGCTCTCTTCGTAGTTCTCTAACTTGACGAGGGACTCTGATGTTGTTTCCATTTATTTCCCTACAAAACCAAACATGCCATGGCTTGATTAAATCCTACGAGCACCCAAAATCACGGAAAGAAGAGGAAGAAAAAATGACAGCATAACCAAACTACGTGCTCTGTACAAATCGGAGTGATCAGGATGTTGAAAGACATACCAAAACAGGCAATGCAACCAAAGAATTAGCATTTCCGGTTAAGAACTCATCCCCAAACCACATACTACTATCTTTCAACTGAAAATTTAGACATTCCCTTTTCTAATCCTCGATGGTCAAAATCGTGAAATCGTGACTTTGTGATCCGATTATTTGATCATAACTAATAAGCTTCCACAATAAAAGGTGGAATTTCAATCCGATTACCTTAACATGATACTATCAGATCTGCAATCTGATCACCAAAACCACAGGACTCGTGACATGATCTGTAGATTAGAAGCCGACTTTTCATCCAATTCAAACCAAATGAACAACGGACCGATATAACCACGCCACAGTAATCTCTATAACCCGTAATTTTCCCTTTTGCAAGGGTACTTTTCACCATTCTTGCATACAACCACATACAAAAACACAATACATATATGGCGTTACACAAAATGCTGAATCAACAATCAGAGAATTGTCCGTTTAGCGAATAGATAGATCCCAATCCAAAAAAAAAAAAAAAGGAAATCAGGAATCAAATAAGTCATCAACGAAACTGAAACTGAAACTGAAACTGAACAGGTCCACCTTGCAAACGAACGAAGATCCACAACACAACAACAACAACAATAACCATGTCTCACGTCCCAGACAAGGTCTCACTAGTATATAATGTATACAATCTTATCCCTATTGCAAAACCACAAAGAACGCAAACACATGAAACAAACACCATCAAGCATCTGATCAAAATTTCTCGATCGATTCTATTAATTTATCGATTTCGAACGCCTCGTAAATAAAAGTAGTAATCACACTAAACAGAATGTTGATCGCATGGAAGAAGAATCGAGAGAGATTGAGCGGAACCTGATGGTTGATTTGCTGTGAATGTGAAAAGAGAGAATGATTTACTGTGATGTTACCGTGCAATCCAATACTCGATTGTGTCTAATCTGCGATTCAACTTTTGTAGTGTAGTAGTTGTTGAATATCACCGCCACCGCCACCGCCACCGCCTTGAATTTACTAGAATGTGGTTTATGTTTTCCTGTGTCAAATAGTACTCCTTCAGCGTAATCATTTGGCAAAACAACAGTGCAATTTCTAGAATTTATTACTAGTATCGAATTAGCGTATCAGCTATACAAGCTAAACAAAGACAAATCCAAATATGAATTATATCTCAAATTTATAATCAAAATATAAAAATAATGTTTTAATTAAAGTTTGTAGAATATAAGGATAAAATATTTGATTAAAACAAATGGGGTATAATTTTGAAAACTTTATGACGTGTGGGAAATTTTGAAGAAAAATTTATAGAAAATAACGTCGATATGAAAATTGTATTTAGATTAAAAAATGAGATCGATAGAAAATTTGCTCAACTGAAACCAAACGTAAAATAAAACTAAATATTGAAATGACAGTTTTATAATTGATGTTAAAAATAATTTTTAATATTAAATAATAATAATTATTATATCCATTTCAATATCAAGGTTAGATTTGCTCCAACTATTTCAACAATGATAATAAGTTATCGATTAATTTCAGCAGACATAGCACCTGACTTAAAATGTTATCAAAGGTCACATTGTTTTTTTCTGATTGATTAAATCCAACAACACTATAGCTCCTCTTCTTTTCTCTTAACTTTATTCCTCTACCTAGAAAAGCAATTAGAGGCTGATTTTTACTTCTGTTTGTCAACATAATCCACTCAATCGTCCGTAACATCGGGCATTTTTTTCATAGCTTAAAGATCGTCGCAAATATCCACATATGCATAGGCCTCATAACTTTGAATCGATTCTCTAAACAACAGCTTCAACATATTAGCTGTCAAAAGCGATAATTCTTACAGCAGCACTGTTTTCCGTCCAAAGACAACACACCAATGTGGCCTGATTGCAGTAATTCGAAATTGATACCATCTCATACTAGCTTAACAAAACATTGGTACATCCAAGGACTCTGAATATAACTTGCTAAATCTACCGCATACAAGAGCTCCATGAATTGATTTATGCCACAACATTCCAAGAAAACGGCCACAGATGGAACTTGCTAATAGTCGCTTAAGAAGTACATCAGGCGATCAGAACATGGAAGCCATCAATTCACGGACATCCGATACAACTTGGTCGTAATCTGCCTTGAGTTTTGTCTGTTCCTCCTCGCTTAGTTCTCCCTTGTTCGGCTTAGTTTGCACAAGAACACAACAAGTTGGTCGCTTGGTGGCTCCTGCATTGGCCATATCCTGAAAAGAGACGATCCAAGATACCAAGCAGTCAACTGACTTTGCTGCGGAGGCCATCACTGAACACAAACCACTGGCCAGAAATACCCAAGTTTAGGACTAGGAATTGGAAAAACGTGCACAAGAGACTAATATCTTGAACAGAAAAGAGATAACCTTGAAACCAGCCATATCAAAAAAATCATTGGAACAACAAGGAGATCACACAAGAAACATGTAGCTTACTTCTTTGGAAGAAACATAGATGTAGGGGATCTCTTTCTCTTCACACATGATTGGAACATGAGTTATGACATCAATGGGTGAGATGTTCCCAGCAATGACACATAATCTGAATTAACAACAAATGATCAATCATATGTTAGTCCAGAACTCTATAGAAAAAGGCCGCTACGAGCAAGCAAATATAACCAAGAGATCACAGTGTTCAACGCAAACGACAAAACAAGGACACCAGATATCATTTAGCGTTTAACTTCCGGTAATGAGAAATGTAAGAAAAGACAGCATTCAGCATTTAACTTTGGGTAATGAGAAATGTAAGAAAATCATCTGCTTCCATATTGTAAGACTAGTGCACTGAACCATGTTTTGGACAACAAAAGCCGCAAGCCATAAAGGCAGTTCTCCCTTCCGAAATGCCACCACCTTAGGCCCCATCTACGGGCTGCCACACTGCCACTGCGTTCATTATAATGAACAAGTCCAGGCCAGTCAGCCAATAAGCAAATACATTTGACTTGCTGCAGCCTATGCTTTTTATCAAGAACATTGTCAAATTAAGCAAGCACAAAACAAATCAGTACAGAGTCATTTACAACTAATTCCTGCTAATAATATCCTTAGGATACAAATACACAACTTGGGTAGGAGAATAGTTAATTAGAAGTAATCTGAAAAAAGCTATTAACTTCCGCAGTTCACTTCTAAAAAAAAAAAAAAAAAAGCAAGATCATACTAGAGGCAGAAAAAATCATACTAATGGTTACACATTCAGCAAGCCGGCAAACTTATTACGGATTGAAGCAAGATCATATTGTTTGATCATGTGTTTCGGCGAGAACTTGAGCAGTGATCACGAAGACATAAAAGATAAAGGTTTGGATCTCAGTACTCCATCCACCTTTAAATTTTCAAGAAAGGAGCAGACAGCCCATAATCCCATAAAAAGAATTCAACTTAGTCGAGCACTGTTACCATAGCATGAGGAAACTTACCCCTTGTGACCACGTTTGATACTTTTAACTACTTCCTTAACCCCTCTCTTCAAACACTTGTTTTCAGCAGCTGAATATTGAACAAGCAACCTATGAGCTTTGAACATTCAAAAAGAAAAAGGAAACATATCAAAACAAGAGATAAAAAGATATCTTTCTTCACACCTCTGCGAACAAGTTTAAAGGTTCGCTTGCTAAGCTTTTTTCCAGCCAAAGGTTTGGCTATAGGAGACAAAGCTACCACTTTCTTCTTCTCCTTCACAGCCTTCTCAGTTTCACTATCAGAACCCATTTTATCTTGATCTGAGTGAAGGATTCTTCTTGAACCGAAGAAGACTTATTACAGTTTCCTGTTCATTTCCATACGAGATTGTATTATCCATCAATGATGCAATTAAAATTACGACACGGGAGATAAACACATAGGATTTAATATAAACAATTAGAGGCCGATTGTGTGCAGGTGAAGTCGATCTGCTCGAACCAGCAACTAAATTGCATATGGCCAGCTAGGAGAATGCTCAGTTAGGCAAATTTAGAGAACATGTTGCGGCCAATTCAAAATAATAGTGCCAGTGTTGTTCCAGGCGACGACCTAGTCATTAAGCTCTATTTAGCATGGCCAAAAGACCTTTCAGGCCTAAACCATAGGATCACAGGGTTCCCAGCTCTCCTAGTTTCCGGACAAAGCACTAGCATCTGATAGCTAATAGGTTCCAATGTGAGTAGAACATACAGTTTGTCTTTGTGTTACAATGTGGTGATTTTCCGTATGCTTGATGTACAAAAGCATACACGTTAATTTCTCCCTAGTCCCTTAGGCTTCCTATCTAGGCCGCCTCCTAGGTCATATGGAGATCTTAATCCCAAGACTTTAAGCATGCAATTTGCTTTAGAATTTGGCGAATACACGGTCATTAGTATGATCACCATAAAATCATGCATCATTAAATTCTAGCTACATGATTTTCGTTAATAACTAATTAAGAATTGGCTTTGGTAGTATTACAAAAAAATGGGTAGTTCCAGTGATTTCAGCCGGCATATCCAAGGAGAAGGGAACGACTAAGAAAATATGCAACCACATGGGAACAACGTGGACGGAAGCAATAAGAACAAACAGTCAGCTGTCAACCTTGACCTTACCATAAACAAAACAATGTGGCATTCTCATCAAAAAAAGCAATCCAAGCAATGAAACCCAAATACAACCACATCGCACAATCCATGGATCAACAAACCACGAAGACATCTTGTATGTCTTCACAGGGAGCTCGGTACCCTTGACGCGAAGTCTCCACAAACCAACAACGTATCTTCTATCACAAACCCCAGTCTTCTCACAATTCCAACTACATTGGATCCCCAAGAACCGTCTTTTACAAAATAATTTGCAATTCCAAGCTTGACCCACATGGCATCTTATCCAATATCCAAAAGGATAATAATAATAATAAAACAATTCAGTAAAAAGATACTAAAACTCTTCTATCACAAACCCCAATACTCTCACTATGCCTACTAAACTGAAGCCCAAAATTCCTGTTCTTTTCCTACATTTGCAATTCTAACCCAAAACCCATTACACATCTTATCTGAAATCCAAAAGAGTACCAATTAAAATTAAAAATGAAGCACAAAAAAAAAAAAAAAAAAGACACCATGAAAAATCGAAAAATTAACCAAAAAAAGAGGGTAAAAACTCAAAGCAAACAGAAAAGGGAAACGAATTTAAGATGGAGAGGAGATGAATAGGGAGAGGAAAGAGCTTGCCTCTGAAGATCCGAGATGAGTGGCCGTCAGCGAATACAGATGGCGGCGGCGATTCGAGATGAGGGCAAGGCTTAAGAAGGGGTTAGGGTTTCGGGTTTCGCAGCAACTTCCTGTTTTTTTTTTGTTCCCTCTTTTACACTATGCTTTATAGGCAAACCATAGCCAAACATGGAGATCCAGGTCGAAGGCGAGCTGCTAGTGAGAATAATGCAAATTAGGAAGCGGGTCGTACAGTTGAATGGTCCCATACACAGCTCATTGATCAATCTAATCCCTCACCAATTCCCCGTCATCAAGAAAAACATCCACATACATGAACAAACAAATATCCATATCCAATTCCTAGAAAATATCAAAAAGAACAATAAAAAACAAGAACACATTACAAAATGAACAAAATCTAGGGTTTCAATCCCATTTTTCTATTCCACATTCCATATTTGTATTCCATACCGCTCTCCCCTTTCCCTCTCTCTCCTCCTCCGGAGAAATCAAATCTCCGATCACAACTCCATTTTTTCTGATCAGAAACTTTCCGTTACCGGCACCTCCGTTTAGGTACGCCGATTCCTCTCTTTCCTCTTCCGCATCATCGGATTTCGTGTTGTGTTGTTGCGATTATTGTTTATTAGTTGAGATATTTGATGCGGTGTTGTTTCGCTGATTTGGAGATTACAATAGCTCCACATTGTTTCTTGGATTTGGTGTTGATAATGTTGCGTGTGGGATGTTGCAGGTTTTGTTGTTGCGATCGAGTTATAACGGGAGAGGAACTGCGGATTGAGGCAAATAAGGGGGGCGAAAACATCAAACCTCATTGTATTCCGGCAGAGAGGGGATTGGGGTTTTGATTTCGTAGGTGTGTGATTTGGTTCGAGAAATCTTTGTGGAAGTGTTCGTGTTAGGGTGAGTTCGAGACAATTGTGTTCGAGTTGGTGAAAATATGGATTTGGATGTATCTGTATGTTCGAGGAGTTGTGTCTGCGAATGCGATTGTTCCTCATCAGGAGGTACATGGATACGGTCTGTGAAGAGGAAGCATGATGAGTTTGCGGAGCGGGGCCAGTTTTATATTCCAGGTCTTGATCATCTGCAAGTTGCTCGTGTGGAGATCGAGAATGAACGTCTTGCATTGCGGGAGATGGTTAGTAGGCAGCAGGAAACGATGCAGGAGCTGTATATGGAGTTGGATGAAGAAAGAAATGCTGCTTCGTCTGCTGCTAGTGAGGCCATGTCCATGATATTGAAGTTGCAGGGAGAGAAGGCTGAGATCCAAATGGAGGCACGACAGTTTAAACGCTTTGCGGAGGAGAAGATGTCGCATGATGCTCAGGAGATTGCTGTGTTGGAAGATGTTTTGTACAAGAGAGAGCAGGCTATTGAGTCGCTTACTTGTGAGGTTCAAGCTTATAAACACAGGATGATGAGTTATAGGCTCACCGAGGCTGAGGCTGAGGGTGTGAAGGGTGGCTATAGTCGGAATCAGAGTTTTAGTGATGATATTGGTCAGGTTGAGTCTCCGAATTGTGCCTATCCGCCCCTAAAATGCAGTCTGAGTGACATACAAGGGCAACCAGAATGTGACGATGATGCGTTCGACAATCAAAGGTATCCTTTTGGTGAGACTCCTCGAAGCAGAGAGCATTTGAAGCGGTTAGAGTCTAGAATCTGTCAGTTGGAACGAACTTCTAGCAGAAATCAACTGAATAGAGATTTTTCTGGAACAAGTAACACCATGG
This sequence comes from Drosera capensis, assembly GCA_001925005.1. Lineage (NCBI taxonomy): Eukaryota > Viridiplantae > Streptophyta > Magnoliopsida > Caryophyllales > Droseraceae > Drosera > Drosera capensis. The sequence goes on along the minus strand of LIEC01008558.1, from coordinate 54,950 downwards.
AGAAGGTCATTGTTGGGTACTCTCCTAATTATCCTTGGCATTCGAGAAGATTTTCTATGGATAGTTCAAATTCCTTCTTGCCTTTTGATCGAGAATTTGGACTAGATCGCAATCCTAGTTCTCCTAGGATGGGTGCTAGCTTCAAGAAAATGGACTGTGTTGCGGAGGAACTGAGGAAGACAGAAAATGCCGCTGAATTTGAAGATGACATGAGTGACCGAGTTTATACTGTTGATTCTGTGTATCATGGTCCATCATATAAAAATGTTTTTGATGCCAAAGTTTCCCCAGGAATTTGTGAAGACTATATGACCACTCCATGGGATTCATTTAATCCAGCTGAATTAGGCGATGCTGATATTAAGAAGTTGTACCTGAGAATTCAGGCACTTGAAGCTGATAGAGAATCTTTGAAGCAGACGATTGTTTCAATGCAGACCGATAAAGCTCAGTTGATATTGCTTCGAGAAATAGCTCAACAATTGTGCAAAGATATGTCAGCTGAAAAGCGTATGCCTCTAAGGAAGCCTTCTATTGTCACGACCCTTTCATTCATCACAGTATTTAAGGTAAGGTGTCATTTCTGGTTGTTATTGTAATTGACTTTGCATGCGGTTGAGAATTGCTAAATTTGCTTGATATCCACCTTCTTAGATCGATCTTCCCTGTACCATATAGGTTTTGTGTCGTTATGCACTTATGGGGCATCCCGGGCCCCTACCTTAATGAGTAATCGACTGACCTGATCAGGAACGAGTTAGATGCCCCTCATAAGAGGAGTCTTGTGAGTTTTTGGTTCAGGGTCCTAATTCGCAGTACTCTCCCACTCATGGTAATGTGGTATGGATACGTTGGATTCTGATAAGTTGGATTCTCCTATGTTGTATAAGCAGATTTTGCTTGATTTGGATTCTCATATGTTTCCTCTTAATTTAACCTTTACCAAGCTTTCCACAACAAACCAGGGAATTAACCACTAGTTAAATTGGTTTTGTGATAAGCTTAATTTCAGAAATAACGAAAAGGTTAACAATAGCAGGAGTATCTTTTTCTCTTCTTTTTTTTTTTTTTAAAAATTCCTTCTCTTTTTTCTTTTTCTTTTTTTTTTCTTTTTGTGGAAGAAGTCAGGATATCATTTAGTAGACACTGAGAGCTCTTGTTAAACTGAAGAATTATCAGAAAATCTAGAAAATGATTCATCTCATAATTGAGCAAGTATACCAAGCTATCATCAGGCTATGCTAAGACGTTGTCATACTGAAACAGATTTCTTAGTCGCTTCTCATGGGATTCATTGAAAGCTTATACGCATTGAAGGTTTTGTGTATTATTTGTTTCTGGCTCTCTCTTTTTAGAACTAGGGTAACAGTATATCTCTTCACTATCTTTACCAAAAATAAGAAGTTTGTAATTGATCTCATCAAGCCACAATTTCTCCTAGTTTAGGTTCTGTGCCTGGGCTTAAGCTCACTAGTGGTGGGGAAGCAATTAGCAAACAGAAACTGCTGATATATTTCACCCCTTGCATGAAAAATACAAATTTTTGCTTGTTGACTGGTTATTTTGCTTATCCAGACTTCTATACATTCTTGGCTAAAAATAAGTACTCCCTCCATCCCATATTATATATCGCATTTTTCTATTTGATCGTCCCAAAATATAGCTAACATATCATATTTAGTAACCTTTTTTATTTAAAAAAACACCAAAACAAGTCCCTCCATCCCATATTATAGATCGCATTTTTCTATTTGATCGTCCCAAAATATAGATAACATATCATATTTAGTAACCTTTTTTACTTAAAAAAACACCAAAACAAGTCGTACACCCACCACCTACTTTCTCCTCCTCTTTCATTCTTTCTTCTAGACCCCACTTATACCCCGTTATTATTAGAAAAATACTTTTTCTTCATCAAATCCCATAAAATTCAACACATAAATCCACTTGCCGGGTCAAATCTTTCGTTATATTTTGGGACCGAGGTAGTATCTTATATCTGATGTGCTGTATATTTACTGAGCCGAATGATGTCTCTCTCCATGTTTAGGCATCCTGCCAATCACTTGAGAGGTCACAAGTTAGTTGTCTGCAAAACCATTCATCTATTTTGGAGATACACAAACTCCTATGTCATCAGATTGAGGACTGCCTTATTGTGTTTCTGTATTTGATCCTGAACCGTAATATCAAAGTCATATTCGGTTATCTGAAGAATGTTTGCCTTTCTATGCATCTTTTGAATCACTATGCTTTACATAAAACACTACTTGCAAGTTGGCACATGTTCAAGCAATAAAACGGACTCCTATGTTTAAGTTGGGGAATGCCTTATATATTGCTTCCAGAGTTTAGCTCACGTAAATAATAACCAGGGTGGTTGTAAGGATCCATCCCTCTACATTACTCTTATGATATTAAATTTCTTCTCTCTTTTTTAGCTTGATTTTTTTTTCTTATACTTGTTTCCGTAATTGTGCAATTTCAGTGGGTGTGGTCCTTCATCTTTTGGAGAAAGAAAGCACGTCAAAGCAAGTGAGTCCACCGTTTTATTCATGTCGCTCCATAGTTGATAGCTTCAGTAGTTTATGCCTCTCTCCCTTTCCGTAGCTTCTTATGCAGTTGGATATCGATGCTTGTGGATGTTTGTGAGTGTATGTCATGTGAATTGCTAAAAACGCACAACTTTGCTTTCTGCTCCTTTCAAGTGTGTTCTGACTTTCTTGTGCAAGTGAAATTTGCATATCTTTATGATTCTGCATGCCGCCATATCATCATAATTGAAATTTACAATCACAGTGTAGTAGTGACTTTTATCATTCTTGTTGTTATGTGTGTGGTAAGCTAATAGCTTCTAACTGAGCAGATGATATTGTCATGTGAAATGGCTATATGCGCCGAGATCTGACCGTGGATGGCACTAATTCTGTCACAGGATAATCCGATTTGCTCAATTATGGATTTTCTAACAGAATGTAATGCAAATAGAATTTTCTTGACTTTAAGATATCATTCTTGTTTTCATTTGATGTTATGGGCGCAACCAGTTACTTTTTATGATGCAAAACTCAAAAAGTTTCTGATGCTTCTGTCTTACCATTCTAGATATGTGTTTGGGCTGTCAGCATACAATGCGGGTCTGCTAATGCTCTTGGACAAGGCTCCCTATGCAGGAAAGTTGAGGCATGTCTCATCCATACAAGTCTAAATCCCGTGGCCTCGACACAGCACATTGGATTCTGGTGCTGTCTGATTATGTCTTCATGCATCGCTTGTTTCCCTTTCGATGGTTTTCCGAGGTTGTGACTTTTGTGCAGGGTTTGTTTGGTTTCATTCTTTTTGTTGAATGTTCAAATCCAAGTGTGCAGGAAGCTAGTGAGACCGTGATTGTGATATAGGCATGGTGAGTGCATCTTGATTTATGTTGAGGTGTAGTTCAAGTTAGCTGTAGTACTCTCATTGTATAGTGCGGATTCATGTACATGACCAACTAACTGAACTGACCAAGCCTGCCATATATCTGAAGCGTTTCTTATCGAGCATGATCGTTCATGGAACGACCCTCTCTATATGGGTATTCTCGTTGTGGATTATTTCGAGGATGATCTGACAACGCTCATGCCGAAGGGGAGTCCAGATTAGAGTATGTTATGTCATGGACGAGCGGTAGCTTTGGGGTATTGGGTGTTTCCTTGCTGGCATGATTCGAGTGGGCTTCCAGTGCATCAAGGTTGATTACCATCTGTCGATTGGTCTCCCAACGTACAAATCACACAGGGTACAGGAATCTCTTTGGCTTGTGTTTCCGACTCTCAGGCCCCCTCCCCACTGACGGAGTCTTAAACTCATTAACACACGAAATCACTCACATCACATATATTAAATTTTTCTTTCAGTTTTTGTTATTTAATATATTTTATTATATTTTATTTATATTTCATTATATCTATAAAAAATTGAAAAAAGAAATTTATTGTTAGTAACAACTGCGTGTTGGTAAGATATATCTAATTATTTTTTAAAATTTTTTTTGATTTTAAATTCAATAATCATTTAATATTCATTATTCATTAATCCCTAACACTACATAATATTATCATCATATTTTTTTATCCATACAAAATATAATATATTATAATATAACTGTAATTTGAAGATTTACTAAACATTATTCATTATTTTATAGTTTCTGTTTGTATTAAACATATTTTTTAACATCACATTATTATTATTTTCAACTATATATTTTATTTTTATTTTATTTTATGATAATTAATGTGATGCTCTAAACGGAGGTGTTTGTTCAACTTGACTAGAAATGGAAAAAATATTGTGATAAAATAATTATCTTGTCAACCCTATTTTTTTTCTTTTGGTAAGGATTACTTCGTTAATTTTTATTTGGCTTTCTTCCTCGTATCTTCAGATGTTACATATAAAAATACACCATTTAAATTATATTTGATGCATCATCCATTCATCATAAATTCATGTAAAAAGATGCCATAAATTCATGGGGGAAAATCCATCTATGGCAAGGTGTTACGTCTCTATCTTGGCGCTAAACCTTATCCAACCTTTCACAGTTCACACTGCCCTTCTCAGTCGCAAGATTCACACTCGCCTTTCACCCACGCGCCGCCGTGCTCATGGCTTGTGCGCCGCCGCCGAGGCCCTCCCATTTCCTCCACCGCCCATCACTCCACTTCGCCTCACCACCACCTCCACTTCGCTTCCCCTCTCTCTCTCCCTCTCCCTCCACGCTCGCCGCCTTCCCACGCTTCCGGCCCCCTCGCCGCACTCCACACTCCGCCGCCGCCGCAGTCAAGGCCGTGACGGCCCCGCAATCACCAGAAGCAGCAGCAGCAGCACTGGTTGATGATTCCGGTTCCGTGTTGAAACAAGACGATCACTCGGTCCCTCTTAAAAAGGTGATTCACTCGATGCAGTAAAATCCTAAGCTCTGGACAGAATGGACAGAAATGAATCAGTCGTATTCAAATTACAACGTGTTATATATCAGCAATAAAGTTATTTATCATACGAATCCTTTATGTGGAGTTCAAACATCATTTTATTATCGTGAAAATCATGAAACAGTGGTAATGGTTGAAGTTATATATTACCACCTTGTATCGTGTCATAATTTTCTTATATTGTTAAAGAGATGAAAAGCGAAACTTCTTAAAATACGTGATACGTGTTGGATAATGTGGTGATAATGTAACGTTATAATTTGAATGGGACGAAGGAGTAGTATTTTACAACATTTCAGTGAATTGTTTGGGCTTGAGATGTGGACAATGCGCTCCCATATTTCATACCAAATGCCTAATGTAACAGTATTTCTAAACCCAACTTAACCAACGTCTAGAAACCGAGGAGACCATTTGTAGGAGTAGAATTTTAACTTTGAGCTCAATACTTTCAATAGAAATGTTAATATATTTTATTTTTATCTTAAAACATGGTGTTTGAATTTTTGGGAGAAGGGCAGGTTTTGGTACCAATTGCATATGGGACGGATGAGATGGAGGCGATTATACTGTTGGGCGTTCTGCGAGGAGCAGGGGCGAATGTGACCTTGGCATCGGTGGAACCACAACTTGAAGTCGAAACTTCTGGCAGAATGAGGATAGTTGCTGATGCCTTGGTTGGTTCTTGCATTCGCGAAGTGTATGATCTAGTTGCATTACCGGTTAGTTCTTTCTGTATTTGCTTTGGTGGTTTCATTTTGCTTGGCGAAAAAGCCCAGTCCAAAATTTGAAGCTTGTTTTAATAGTTCCTGAGATATTATCTACTATATCTTAATCTATTGTTTTAAAATCTTGCTTGAAGCGTGCATAGTGATAGATCATATGTGCCTTTAGTGGTGTCATGATGAGGGACTCACTTCTTTAAAATTAAGCTCAAACATGTGGCAATGAACCTATGAATATTATTGTGTTTACATGATGTTGCTTCATGTGTTCTTTAGGTTTCTTCTATTGCTATACATTTGTGTTCTATCTAAATTGCAACACCAAATTATAGTGAACTATTGTAGTTTGTCGGCACGGAGTTCCAACTCCAACTATGGGTTAAATTTTAGGCAGCTGATCCATTCAGCTGTAGAAAATAGAGTTTCTGGATAGATGGTGTTACAATCCATGTTCAGCTTCAGGGACACTTAGTTTTCATTGACTAACTTCTGGTGCCGTTGATCGATGATCATCTTAATTCATGAGGCTTATTTGTTCCATTGCTATGCTCCTAGAATCATATGAAGACCTGGTGGTAGCCTGTTTGTTGCCTTATTTATCATTTTGTTCACTATATTACACCTTAATAGTCTGAACTTAATGTTCATGAGGCATGGTTATACATTTTGGTCACAGCTAGCTAATTTCTAAGTTTTTCTGATTGAAAGAGTGTAAAGTATGATGCTTTTCTCACTCTGGGTATCTTAGGTTCAATTGAAGAGACTAATTATCTTCTAAGAGCTTGACAGCAACTACCTGAGAATCATAAACTAGCCTAGCTTCGTTAACTTGTCCAGTTTCATGGCTAATGTATTTTACTTATCTTTTCTCTCTCTGATCAATGCACATATGCATAAAAACGCTACTTGGAAGCTGGAACATCTCTTCAGTACTAAGTAGTCCTTGTGATTAGCCATTCGAATGTCTACTGTTCACCCTTTTCAGGGAGTGATTGTTCTGTTTATTGGTTTTATTTCAGAAGCACCATTTTTTACTATTGGACAAATTCTTTCTTTTGTTTTCTTTTTGAGTTTGGACTTTGAAGATTCATATTGATGTTGAAGGGTGGCATGCCGGGTTCAGCACGTCTGAGAGATTGTGAAGTTCTTCAGAATATTACTAGTAAACAAGCTGAAGAAAAAAGGTTGTACGGCGCTATTTGTGCTGCTCCAGCCATTACCCTCTTACCATGGGGTTTGATGAAGAAAAAGCAAGTATGTGGCTGTTTTTTTTTAATCAAATGCATAATTTTCACCTAAGATTTCTCGTGTCAACAAAGTTTGATTGGCTGAATGATGTTAATGGTCAGCACACAGGTCACCCTGCATTCAAGGACGAACTTCCGAGATTTTGGGCTGTAAAATCTGATGTCCAAGTTTCTGGAGAACTGACAACAAGCCGTGGACCTGGAACCTCATTCAAGTTCGCTCTATCATTAGTAGAGCAATTGTTCGATGAGTCTGCTTCGAAGGCAATCAGGGATTCACTGGTAAACTGTTCATGCTGTTTTCTCTTCATCCTTCACTTTTTAAGGATCTATGATCTGGTCCTTTTCTAGCAAGTTATCTTGAGGTAGCACTCATATCAACTATTTTCAGTTTGCCAGTGATTCTGATGACTTTTCTAAACAAAAGGAGGTAAACATGGTGGATTGGTCCATTAATCACTCCCCTCGTGTGAGTCTATCTATTCCTTCTCTACATTTCCTTCATTTCTTGTAGCACTGACTAGTAACCGAGCGTGCAGTGTTTGCAAATAAAAAGTTACATTGCTATGAGGACTCCGAAATTGTAATACATCGGCCAAGAGAATGTGTTCTGAGCAAAGTAGCAAACTAATGATGTTAAGCCGGTAGTCTAAGCGATGCATCTATGAACATGTAATAAGTCAATATAGAAGAGAAGTCATTTGTGTTCGTGAGACAATCTGGGGTAATGCTGAAGCTGAACAGCTCTATAGAGTATAGACAACCCATGGGTAGACACTTCGCTGGTCGACAATCGATTTTTATGTTTTTCTACCTCTCTTGTTTGTCCGTTAATATGCATGTGTGCTGAATTCTTGCACCGGACTGCTCCTCTTTTCTGCATTTTGTTTTGACGGAATACATTATATTTTGTTTGAATGTTCCTTTCGGGCCATATTTACTTGTCTTGCTCACTCTAGCATTATAATGATTACTCCCATTGCTATTGTAGTTCACCTTTTCCTCCTCCTAATCTGTTCTCTTAGAATTGGTTTGCGGAAAACAAGCTGCTGGGCAGCAGGTTTTAGGGTCTTGGAAGTAGTTTTTATCAAGAGCAACCTATCCCAGGAAGGGACGAGGGAATGAAAGAAGATGAGGGGATGCGTAAAACAATCTTGTGTTGATGTTTTTTCAGATCATGCAAACTCATATGGCTCTGGTTGCTTTTTTATTTCTATATTTGGATATATGCCGTCGAGATATCATTTTTCTCCATGACATATGGTTTTCTCTATGTAGGTTCTCGTTCCTGTAGCAAATGGTACTGAGGAGATGCAGGTGGCAGTCATTGTTGACATACTTAGACGAGCAAAAGTCGATGTAGTGATTGCTTCTGTTGAAAAATCACTACGTATTGTCGCATCTCAAGGCTGCAAAATAGTTGCTAATTGTTTGATCGGCAAAGCCTTGGATACAACCTATGACATGATCATTCTTCCGGTGAGACTCTACTACACTTTGTTTTCCTCCATTCTTACAGGGTACAAAACTAACGACATCTTTTCTTCGGGTAAGGTGATTCATGGTAATACAATTGCACATCATAGACGTGGTTCCTGTAGTGTGGTACAAACTCGGTACTACATCATTGAATACTTTGCTGTGATTTTGTTCGTCCCATTTCTTTCACTTATTCCATTGTTTTCTTCATCAGTCATCTTCTTCATCTTCATCATCAGTTATACCTTAATCCTGCTGATTTGAGTGCGACACTTACAGGGCGATGGTATTGTGCTTGAGCGGCTAAACAAGTCGAGGATTCTGAAGAACCTACTCAAAGAGCATGAGTCATCTGATAGGCTTTTTGGAGCAATCTTCTCCTCGGCAGCTCCTGCACAAGAAGTTTCGGGCGAGGTAAGAAACAAAACTTTTAACTCTGCTATTCCTTAGTGAGACCCTTACATGTTTCCATTCCCTACATTGCAGAAGAAAGCAACACCGCTTTCCTCTTTAGTCGATAAATTCAGGGAGACGTTTGTCGAAGGTGTTGGCATTGTAATTGACGGCAAGATCATCACTGGCTGTGGACTTGCAAAGGCACCGGACTTTGCTCTGGCTATCGTGACCAAACTGTTTGGGTTACCAAGAGCGAGATGCGTTGCTGAAGCCCTGGTCTATGAATATCGCAATAAGTAGTTCTGACTTCCCATTCGTTTGGAGTTCATTTTATGAATCATCTTCGCTTGTACACGATGCATTCTGCTCAAGTCCAAGCTCCTAAGGTGCATAGTACTTCGGCTTCCGATTGTCCAATATTTGATGGAGAAGCGTTGTTTGGCCGTTGTTATTTTATGATGTTTTTGGCCAACTGCTCCAGTGAGCAGGTGCAAGCCGAATATCTGATGGGGCGACTGTAATCCATGGTTGGTAATACTCAGGGCAAGCATGAGAAGTTGTCAGACAATCGTGCTAATGCTGAAGTGTTCGTGTTTATATCATCAGTGGTTGCTTGCATCAATGGAACTTCGACCAAGAGATCAATAAATGGAGGATATGCAGTCGTTTAGGATGCTTTTAGTTCTTTGTTAACGTCCTTGTATCTTGTGACATATTTGATGTGCTAATGGATACATGTAAGATATTTCGCCTGTAGTAATCTTCCATGTGATAGTTTAGTGCTCGAAGTACAGTATTCAATTGCGTGGAAATTGCATGCAATAACTTATGCAGCATTAGGGGGCCTTTGAGCGCATTAATAAAAGTAATCTCATATCAAATAAATAAATTTTTCGTGAGTTTCATATTATATGTAATACTCTCAATCATTATATTATGTAATATATGTATTATATTATGTAATATATGTATTGTGAGAAATTTTATTTTTCGTTTTAATGACGTAAGAAAATTATGTCATTGACGTTAAATTAAAATACATAACTTAAATTATTATTAGTATTTCACGATAATTTTCTAAAAAACGACGTTTGATCGTCTCGTGACGTAAGTCAAAAATTCTCCTCGACAAGTGTGATTGTCAAAGTGTTGCGTTTAATTCAGGATGGAGTGAGTAAATCTAAGTAATCGGGTATCCGTCTGACGTGAGGATTGATGCTGACGTGAAACATTTTTTTGCAACGTTTTGACTTTGTATATGTACACCGACGATCAGACGTATTTTTTTGTAAATTTATTGTGAAACATAAATGATTATGTAAGTTACGTACTTCAACCTAATACATATTACGGAACGAACAAACATGATTTGATATAAAAACGAAACATATATTCATAGGAATAGAATAATACAAAATACATAATGTTGCAAAAAATCATGGGACGGATGGAATAAAAGTTGCGAGGACTCTAGATTTTTCTCATGAAGCATAATAAAAAGATAACAAGGCAAATCATTTTCACGGATTATGAAGTCATGACTTTTTGGGGACTACGTTGGATGTAACAGAGGATATAATCCTTTCCCCAAAGTCCTCATTCTAATTTCCATTTACACTAACAGAGGGAGAGAGGAACCATGCATAAATGAGCAAATCCAAGAGAAACTAACAAATAAATAAAGGTTTTTCCCTAAAACAACGGGGGTCCATAGCTCAGTGGTAGAGCATTTGACTGCAGATCAAGAGGTCACCGGTTCGATCCCGGTTGGGCCCTTTCCGTTTTTTTTTCCTTTTTTCAAATCTAATTTACAATCTGTGTTGGGTCTATCAAGTCACGATTTCCCCACTGAAACCACTAACTGGGCCCAAGGAAGCCTTATTTATTCCCTTATGAATGCAACGTTGGCATACAGGCCTAGGGTTAAGGCTGTAAATTAGAATGGGCCTGGACTGGACTGGACTGGACTCCTTCTTCTACTGGACCACTTGAATAATTACTCATTGGGCCCATTAACAGTTAGTTACCCAATAACTTCACCTCTTCCTGCCTAATCCAAAATGTGGTCCTTTAACCTTGTTTGGAAGGCATGCATGTTAATAAACTTTTCAAAACTCTTTTATTCGGGTATTAGAAGAAGGGAATTTGGATGGGTGACAGAGAACAGAAGAGAATTTGGATGGGTGACAGAGAACAGAGAAGTGGGTGAAGTGAAAGTGGGAAGTAGGTGATGAGTTAACAATGGATTATTTTAATTATTTTTCAAAGAAAAGGAGAGTGAAATGTAAAAGGAATGCTTCAAAGGAGTCAAATATACATCTATTTTATTTATATATTTAATATTAATTTAATGTGTTTTAAATCAAACATTGATTTATTTTGATATGAAATTAATTATATATTAATAACATAATATTTATTATTTATATCTAATATACTTACTTTATAATTTTTTTATTAAAGAAACGGTTTCGTCTCTCGTGAAAATAAAGGTATCTAATATACTTACTTTATAATTTTTTTATTAAAGAAACGGTTTCGTCTCTCATGAAAATAAAGGTCCCACATAAAACCTCATTCTCCCAGCTATCCATCTCATCCCACTGCCCCCACCGTTCGCTGTGTGTCTTTTGGTACGTGCGGATATGTCTTTCCCAATTCTCTTTTTATTATCTTATATTATTATATATTTATTTTATTATTATAATATTATTAAAAGATAATAATTATTTAAATAATTTAACATCATTATAATATAAAATTCTCAAATAAGATTTTTTATATAATTTAAAAAAAATATATATGTAATTATCAAAAATATTTTCTTATACATGATGTGAATTATATAAATAATGTTATAATAAAATAAGTTAAGGATTTATCGAAATAAAAAAAATTATAATAGTGAATTTTTCAAACCTTAGATAACGCCCATGTCGTAGTTTTATAACAAGAGATTGTCCACATCCATTTTAGGTTACATTTTTTAAATTATCTTAAAGCTTTGGAAGAGAGCCACATCAATACTTCCCATATGGGGTGAGCGTGATACAAACGGTTCGGTTTTTATCATTTTCTGACCTTCCTGACGTTTGTAATTTTTTATAAATTTTGTCCCGTATCATATGAATTTTTCGATATCGATTTTTTGATCCTTTAGTATGGAAAATTCGGTATTTTCGGGAATCCAATCCACTCATAAACGAAAGTACTTTAAGATTCAACAAGTAAAGTTTCATCGAGGTTTACAAGGCCCAGTATCATGTAAATGAAATACATTTTCCGTCTCATATAAAAATGAAACGGATTGTACACGTCGATGTAAAGTTTAACACGCATACAACAATAATCAAACGTGTTTTTTTTTATAAATTTATCGTGAAACATCAATAATTATGTAAGTTATATATTTCAACCTAATATATATTACGGGACTATTAGACATAATTTGATAAAAAAACGAAAATTATATTTATACATATAAGATATATATTTATTGTTTTTTCGTGAGATGGAGGTAATAACAATGATACACAGGACCAAGTATCTAACCTAAGCTACATCAAGTGATTCAAGTCACCAATTTTGCTATTTCTTCGAGCCTGTAACAAACATTTCCATGACAACAGCAACTCTGAAGCAATACAGCAGCAACGACCCCAAAACACAAAGCACATTTTGGGAATTTTGGGTTTTTCTTTATCATATATGTATTGATTTCACTAAATTGATCCTTTTAAGTTTAGAAATATATGATGGTAATTCCGAATAGCAAAAAAGACATAGTTTTCATAATATCGATCCGATATGATATAACTCGATACGATTTCTATCATTTGTTTTGTATCATATCGATTTTTTGATATCATCAAATTTTTATTTCTGTCACGATCAAATTATCTCTATAAAAGTTCAATATAATCCCTTTTTCTCAAACTTTCGCCGGTTTGATTCCTTGGACTTTTTGACTCACCCAAGGGCATGTTTATAAGATTCAAATGAGAGAAAAAAAGAAGATATCACAATATCTTTTCATAAATATAATATTATTAAGTCTTTAATTAAGGGATTGGAAAGGGTCACAAGGGGATAATTTGATTGATTTTTTAAAAAATAATTCCCCTAAAAATGGACGGATTTGGAGGGATTCAGAGAATTTATTGATTGAAAATAATATATCCCTTTCGTTTCATAATGATTACAACGATATGTAATTTAAGATTTAATTTAGTACCATTAAATATCGTTTTTTTATTAAAAAAATTATGAAATACTAATGATAGATTAATTTATGAATTTTAATTATAAATCAATTTAAAAATTTTCTGACATTATTAAGAATAAGAACGAAACGTTTTAAAATATATATCATTGTAATCATTTTGAAATGAAAATAGTAATTATCAAAATAAATAAAAAATAATATTTACTATTTATAATATTTATAAATATAATATAATAAAATCAAATAATTTTATTTCTTAATTCATAAACAATATTGATATTGATATCATATTTCTCGATGGTCTTTCATTCCCCCTATCCCCACCCCTTTCTTTCCATCCTATAAAACTCACACACATCCTAAAATCTATCACATTCTTGAGCAAACCACCCCATGAAACCGCTTCAGCTTCATCTTCTCTGACTAGCAGCTTCCACTCTCTCCAATCCATGATCAATGGCCACATCACGACGTTTCTTCCACTCTCCAACTCCCCAAGACTCCATTTTACCCACTTCCCATCTGCAAACTCACCTCCAACCATCAACCTTCTTCACCAATTCCCACTTCTTCAATGCACGCAGAGCCAAAACCCACTTCAGTCCCCTCTTTTCCACAAACCCTAGCAGACCCAGTTTCTTCCACAACCCTGAAATGGGCTCTATTTCAAGTGGGTATGACCTTGGGAGCATAAAGTTAAGGTTTTGTGATGTGGGTAGGAATTGGAATAGGAAAAGGAGTTCAGTTTCAAGGGCAGTGGTGAGTGACGTGGAAAGCGAGGTGAAGAGAGGAGTGGGGCAGAAAGGGGAATATGATGTGGTTGTGATTGGGTCAGGGATTGGTGGGTTGGTTGCTGCTACACAGTTGGCTGTGAAGGGTGCTAGGGTTTTGGTGTTGGAGAAGTATGTGATTCCTGGGGGGAGTTCTGGGTTTTATGAGAGAGATGGATTTACTTTTGATGTTGGGTCTTCTGTGATGTTTGGGTTTGGTGACAAGGTGAGGTTCTATCTCCTTGGTGATATGGTATATATATGTGATAATATGATCATGCTTATTTTTCGATTAACGTGATTGATGTAATTGTGGATACTGATGGAGATATCTGTTGAACGTGGAGTTGATTCCGCTTTGTTTTTTCATGATTTTGGGTCCTCGGAATTTAGATTCTTTGTGGTTGAAGTTTATAGGTAGAATTTATGGACTTGTTTGACTTCACAGAGATGGTTTGTAAGTTGTAACCAATCGGTTGTGTAGTTCTCTTCATGTGTGAGAAAAGAACTAGGATATCGTCACCCTTAGAATAGAGTACGTATCCTCGAGAATGTAGCTTATCAGAGAATTAGGTTATCAATCTTTATATTATTAGTGGTTCATTATCAGATTTAGTAGAGTTTAATGGTGCAAAGAATATGTAAAACATTTTGATTTCTTCTCCCAATATCCTCCTAGAATTGGCATAACAACCATCAAAGTACAACAAGAACAATCAAAGATTTTGTCTTATTACGTGGGATAAGTATAACAAGCAAGTCATTTTTTAAATCATGATTGACTCGGTGTGACACCTTCCAAGGTACAAGTTCTCTACTCAACAAATTACTGCAAACCAATAGCCAGGCATTCAGTGTGTCAAAGTAAAATGACCAGTTATTGAAGGGGGTTTGAGAGATGAACCTCATCATTTTTAACTGAGGGAACCAACTTACCCAGGTTGTAGCTTTTCCCCTTCCATAAATGGAGAACCTTGATATTGTGAATCCTAGAATTAGTCATTCCCCAACATTCCGGAGGTGTGATGCCACGTGAATATCCCAAGTGCAAACATATAGACTACAATCTTTGGGTGTCATGCATGTGAAGCCTGGAAAAATGCTAGCATACATTTGCGGCATAAGGTGTAAATGACATTGTATGTACTTCTTGGGTTTCACCCTGTCATTGACTATGGTATAGCATCATTCTGTATAGGGAAATCTGAATTTGATCACACAAGCATTGAGGGAAGTTGGATGCAAGATGGAAGTGATACCAGACCCAACCACTGTGCTTTTCCATCTGCCCAATAATCTAACAGTCCGCGTCCACAGGGAATACATTGACTTTGTCGCGGAACTTGTTAGTAAGTTTCCCCACGAGAAGAAAGGAATTCTCAAATTCTATGGTGAATGTTGGAAGGTTTGTCTTGAACCAGGTTTTTGCATATATTATTATTGTTTATCATTCTTTCCTTAACTTAATGTCGGTATTTGTCATTTAGATCTTCAATGCCTTGAACTCTTTGGAGCTCAAATCAATTGAGGAACCACTCTATCTATTCCGTCAGTTCTTTCAAAAGCCTCTTGAATGCCTAACTCTGGGTAAATCTTCTCATCTAATTTGTTTCGTTTCTTCAAGTCCAATTCACTTCTCAAGGTCTTGAGATCAGATATTCAGATGTTCTCCGTTCATATGAAATTTAAGTCCCTATGTCTTCATAGGTTTTTCTTCTGTATTGAAGTTGTATTGTGACATTTACATACTGTAAGGAATTTTTTGCCTTTATGAGCAGCAAAAATACTGCTTGCTGAGTTTGACATAATTCTGCCAATTTTTTGCAGTCTATTATTTGCCTCAAAATGCAGGAGACATAGCCAGAAAGTACATCAAAGACCCTGAATTGCTATCATTTATCGATGCTGAGGTCCACTCAATTTCGTTCATTGTTCTTAATGGATGGCTCTGAGATCTGCTTTGGATTCTGACACCGCCCTTATTCCTGTTCTCTTGCAGTGTTTCATAGTGAGCACAGTTCGTTCTGTGCAGACTCCGATGATAAATGCAGGGTTGGTAAGTTCTACTGGTTGATGTTGACCTCCGAGTTTTTGCTCTCAAGTTTCCCTTTTTTTTGTTATGCTAGGTCTTTTCTGATAGGCATTATGGAGGAGTCAACTATCCTGTTGGTGGTGTTGGTGGGATCGCTAAGTCTCTTGCGCAAGGTCTTGTTAACTGGGGAAGTGAGATAATTTATAAAGCAAATGTGACTAAGATCATCCTGGAGAATGGGAAAGCTGTAAGTTGAAAATCTTTTCGGTAGATGATGAATGCTTTGTTGCACATCTAACTTCAAGCTACTTATCTTACCATATTTGTTGTACTAGTTTGGGAAAATTGTGTTGCATTTGCATTTTTCCATGTTAGAGCATGTATAATGGCGCACATGCTATATTTAGCAAAAACAATCTATATTTTGATGATGAATAGTATGATTTTGTTATAATTTACCTATGTGACTCCAGTGTATTCATGTTATATTATGACAATGTCGTTGAATGGATGGCTATCAAAGTGCTACATAAATTTCATTGATTTTTTTTTTTCCCTCTTCATGTTTGGATTTGCCCAAAACTTGTTGTGCTAAAAAATAGCAATGGCTATTCTTCATGCCAAATTTAGAACATAGTATGGCAAATGCAAAATTTACCTAGTGAAATGCATTGTCCATTGGAGCAATCATTTATGGAACACTAGCTATATTTTAGCAAAATCAACCTATTTAGACTTGCTCTTATAAGGGAATTATTTACCCATTATTTTTTACATACTCCACTTTTCTAGTATGTTTGCTACACATTTTTTCAGTATTTCGGTCTGAATTTTTATAATAATGCTGGCTATATAGATTGGAGTAAAGCTGTCAGACGGGAGGGAGTTTTATGCCAAAACTGTAGTGTCTAATGCCACCAGATGGGACACCTTTGGTAAGGTTCTTGCATGTTACTCGCTTTGTCGACTGAGTTACACCATCGATGCTGTTGGCTCCTTTTCCCTATCCTGTTAACATCATTTATGATATAGGAAAGCTCTTAATGGATGAAAAGCTCCCAAGAGAAGAAGAGGATTTTCAAAAACTTTATATGAAGGCTCCTTCTTTTCTTTCTATGCACTTGGGAGTCAAGGCAGATGTTTTGCCTCCAGAGACGGATTGTCATCATTTTGTGCTGGAGGTGTTTTGTTACTTCCATAGGGTTTTTATTTTTTATTTTATTTTTGAATGGGCTTTGGTCTTACCCTTTTGCTGACCAGTATTGACTCAGCCATTGTTTTGAACTCTTGATGAGCAGACGGCATGGGAAAACTTAGAGGAATCATATGGGAGCATATTTTTGAGTATTCCAACTATCCTTGATTCATCTTTGGCTCCAGAAGGACATCATATTCTCCACATATTCACAACTTCCTCCATGGATGACTGGCAGGTAAAAATATTTGACAACTAGATGTCTGGGATGTGTTATATTATAGCTTTTTTGCTGCAGATTTTTGTACCATCTTAGAAATGCCTGTAATTCTCTAAACCATTCTCTCTTTCGTTTATGGCTTTGACTCGGGATCTATGTTGGTTGGTTCTTTTTTACACTATCAAGTCTTTGTTATGCATTTTCAAAAATAAATAAATAAATAAATAAATAAAGAAGAAGAAAAAAAAAAAGAAAAAAAAAGAAAGAAAGAAAGAAAAAAGTCTTTGTTATGATTGAGCTTAAGCTCTTTTTGATACTTGCAGGGTCTCCCTCGACAAGACTATGAGGCAAAAAAGGAGCTTGTGGCTGATCAAATTATTACCAGATTAGAAAACAAACTGTTTCCAGGGCTCAAAGAGTCAATTGTATTTAAAGAGGTATAATTCAGGTTATGATATTCATGATTCCTTGAATTGCAATGTACGATAAGCGAAGGCTTATAATTGTGCCATGTGGTTCGCAAATTTGTCCGGTTGAGTAAAAAACCCGGTCCAGGTGTTTAAGGCTCTCGCTCAAAATAGTGGGTTGAGAAAATGTTGTACTGCTTTCAAATATTTCAATCGATATTCAAACCATTATTGAGAATCCCATGACATGTGTGTTTGACTAACGAATGCTCCTTGGTGGGCTAGATATTTGATCTTGATATGGGATTAAGCTGTTTGATTCATGAATTTGATGTGGTGTTCAGGTGGGAACTCCAAAAACACATAGGAGGTACCTGGCTCGTGCTGATGGCACTTACGGTCCAATACCACAGAGAAAACCCAAAGGCTTACTCGGGATGCCGTTCAATACCACAGTAAGTTGAGACCAGACCACAATAGCTTATAGAAAATGGTTGATAATCTCTGTACTTTGGTTTCATACTCTTTTTTTTTTTTTTTTTGCACCAATCTTGTAGGCTATAGATAAGCTGTACTGTGTAGGCGATAGCTGTTTTCCAGGACAAGGGGTCATAGCTGTCACTTTTTCAGGAGTTATGTGCGCTCATCGAGTTGCTGCTGATATAGGTAACCGGTGACACATACAATGGCTTCTGGTCTCATATAATTTTATGCTCCAACCCGTGGTGTAAATATACGGTACTATTTATAGGACATAGGAATTGTAGTCACCTACAGTACAACGCTTTTTAAGTAAAAGCTCAAGTTACAGGATTAAATACCAAAACCAATACTCCAATTGAACTTGTGCTAAAAAGTAGGTAACAAATGAGCTCAATTCCTTGAAGTTTCTTTAACATGTATCTGGATTTGAATTCTTATCATCAAGATTGTAACCAGATTGATTGTCACCGAAGTGGCTCAAACATTTTCTTAGGTTGTGCTGGAAAAATGATTGTGATATAAGTGAAAATTTGAAAATTAGTTTTAACTATCGAAGTCAAGAGATTGTAAAATCTAGTATGATCTTAACTATCTCACTGTAGTTGAGTTGTTGCATTAATATTCTTGCTTCTCATATTTGCACAGGCATAGAGAAGAAGTCTCCAGTACTAGACGCAGTTCTCCTTCGTGCCCTAGGGTGGCTGAGGACATTGGCTTGAACATACCTCGGAAATATTGAAACTGAAGCTCATAGCTCGATAATTTACTGATGCATCCACATGAAAGGGAAGTGAAATTGTGAAGTACTGAGTAAATGCTTAGGCGGTTTTATAGATCGATGACTTGTTTGTATTTGTTGTGAGATATGTAGCACTGTCACAGTGGTGGCAAATCTGATGTGTTGCATGCTATTGAACATTTTGCCAAACATTGCTGTGCATTCCGATTTTTTCACTGCAATATGTAAATAGAGGGAAGCTTTTCAGACATGAATAAGTACTTGTAAAGCAAATAAATAAGATCTATTCTGATAATTTATGGTTTGTTTCCCTCATTTCGGCACTTCCATTGTTTTACTCACTGAGTTGGTATGAGGTCTAGCCATGTCCCACGAATATAGCGAACAGTCTAGTAAATGCTGTAGTCACCAGGAAGCTCAACAATACATGAAATCTGCTATGCAGAACACCATTTGCGTCGGGACATAAGCAGCGAAGGAATAAGAGAAGTTGCTATTGACCAAAGCTACAATAAGAAATGAAACGAGAGCTGCATAGCTGCAACCGTACAAACTCACTATGAGTGTTCAACCTCATAGCTACTATCATAAATGGCGTTGGATCTGTCAGCAATTTCACAGGTAAACAAAACAGATTACATATGGTAAATCACACAGCCTCGGAGTTGTCTGCAAATTTTCACAAAATCTGGATCTTTATATCAAAATAAGGCTTTTGAAGCCAAGTCACACCTTTTACACAGAACTCACATCTTGTCCGTTTTAACAATGATGAGCAAATATATGATATAAACACATATCCTCTTGATATACAAATGCACACTTTCTATATCATACAACGAATGCGCTATGACAGCATGGAAGAACGGAAGGAGTCAATGCAGAAAACCCGCAAAAGCATGGGCGATCAACAATCACAGCCTTAACCGCCGACAGTGATTTCAGCAGGGAAGGCATCACATTGTGGGGAACTCGCGACTATTACATCACCAAGGGGAGGCTCCTCGGCAAAAGCATGAGGCCTAGTATCCTCACAGTATGAAGGATTCACAGGTATTGCATGATTATCCTTCAGGATTGCTTCCATCTCTGGTTTCTCATGTTCATCAGTGTCCTCTTTATTCTTTGATTTTGATTTAGTCTTTCCTTGGTTAGTGTTGGTGCCACCAGGTTCTTGTGTTTTTTGCTTGGAAGGGTACCTCTTTGACAGCTTCTTTGGACTGACACTTGCTTTTGCGGAGTTCGGTAGAGTCCCCTTGTAAGAATTGATCTCCTGTGGTTTACCATTGGAGGCACCACCTTCATGGGTATTGGTGGCTACAGCAACATTGCTCTTGTTTCGACCAAGTTTGGGAGAAATTGGACGAGTTGTTGGTATCTACGATAAAAGGCAAAGGGTCAGCATATGTGAACTGATGTATTCATCACAGCTAAAGTAAAAATTGCAACAGAATAGCTATGGAAGATATACACGCACTATATGCCAGGAAAGTCCTTGCTTGTATGTTACCATTGGCTTCCTACACAAACTATAAGGCCAATAGGCGACTTCTAACTCTTCACTGAATTCCATGTAAACGGAGGCCAATGATGACCATTCTATCTAAAAACTGCACTAGTTATCTTTGAAAACATTCGGTATAAGGGCTAGTTCGAGGAAAACATGTCAGCTTGTTGGTTTGGGGGCAGGGGTGTTCAAAAAAACCAATCCATGCACACAATGGATTTGATATGAAGTTTCCAGTGACGTGAATCAACAGCGATCAGAGACAGATGGAGAGAGAGCGAGAGGGGGATGGTGGAGGCGGACTTGTGGTGCAATGGGATACAGCTCAAATCAATCACCGAGTTACATCCAAAATGACAGCCGTCTTAAATGACCTTGATTGTAAACTGGATCATACGCACTGTTCATTCTCCTTTTGGAGTGGACTTATTTGTAAGCTGCTATATGCCTACAAGCCTCCATCTGGCAAAGGGCGGGCTTGAAAGATGATAGAAAACTTGAGATGATGGAAGCATAACCTAGAGTCAACAACCAGTTTACCTTCTTCAGCTCAACCTTTGGAGGCGCTTCCCTGTAGAAACTCGGCATTGGTGCTGCTTTAAAAGTCAAGCTCTTCCTCAGCTGCTTAATCTCCTCCTCTTGGCTCTCCTACAATCCATCCAAACAACAAGAACAATTAACATGATGATCTAAGCTTATCGCGCTCACAAATTGAAATCAAAGAAGCACGAATACAATGGAAAACAAGATCAGAGCGTAAGAGATTGTGCCTTAGACTTAGCCTGCAAGGTATTCTTTTCTGCTTCCTTTGAGTGGATCTTCTCTTCAATTTTCATGTTGAACTGGTGAAACAGCAAGAGATCAGGTACATCATGATTTCTAGCAAAACACTATTGTCATACAAAGTACAAAGCTAACTACAATGTGTCTACCTCCTTGCGTTTCTCAGCACGCTCGTCCAATCTGAATGCAAACAGAGGCCCACTTGTCCTCCTAGAAGCAGATTCAGCAACACTGCTATCCATTTCCGAAGATTCTTTCACAGGCTTCTCACTGTGACCGTTAGAGCTAGCATTCACAGTCTCTTCAGTTGATGGTTTCACATTATCAGAGTCAATCAAATCAGTGACCGAAACCGGCAATCCATTCGAATCAGGAATCTCTGATCTCTTGCCATTCACTTGTGAGGGTTTAGTTTCTTTTTTGATCCTAGGGAGAGCGTCAACACTTTTTCTCATTAAATCATGAGAACCTTTCGACAGGAACTGAAGACTCTGATCCACACTCGGCTTAGGTGACCCTTTGGCCTTAACTGGCTCCTTGATCTTCGCATTGCCCTCCTTTGTTTGACTCGATTTCTACACCCACATTAACATACACACATATCAATTAAATTAACCACACAGATCCTGAAGTCCATAAGCCAAATCAATCCATCACCTTCACAGGTACCGAGATTCGTGCAATGGGAGCCGATGGCTCAGTCTCTTCAACCACAACACGTGGGTTTGGATTCGGATCTGGTCCTTCTCCATTCTCAATCTTCCGGTCCTCAGTGCTGGATCCCAAATCCAGTTCCTTCACAATACAGTCCTCAACATGACCATCATTTCCAACTTCAACAACCACACCATTGTCGATCTCCATTGCTCGATCCGCTCACTGAATCGAAAAGCAAGCGATCTCTACACACATTCAATCACATTAGATATTCAAAAAGCTACATAATCATATCATGAACACTCAACATTTAAGCTCAAATCACAAATGGGCCACAACAAAATCACACTAATCAACCAAGAAAACCCTAAAATAATGACGATTCAAAAATCAAACATCGACCCACATTTTTTCCTGTGATCTGAAGATGGGCTCAGATTAAAACCAAAACTTTCGATTGAATGATCAGATCTCCAAAAAAAAACCCACAAATATGAACCCAACAAAACCCTAGCCCGAATACAAGATTAAATACATTGATTTGATCAGATTTGGGATGAATGTGAACAGGAAAACACACAGATCCAACAAGTATTTAGACGATTCGAATGATAAAACTGTGAACTCAAGAGAAAAAAAGAAACACAAAAGGTATAAATTGAGGGATTTGTGAAGTTCAATGAGGTGGAAAAGCACATACCTTTTTTTTTTCCTGGGTTTTGAGTTAGAAAGTGGAAATTTAGAATCTTTCAGATGAAGAGAGAAAGAGAGAGCTGGAATGGTTGAGCAGACAATGAAGCACAAGTAGTGTACTGGGACAGGGACCCTGCAATAATTCCTTCACCACGGTATGTATATGAAATGCGGCTGATTCCAAGCAAAATACTAACAAATGTTTTGCTACGAATTTATTTGATATGAATGGGTTAAATTTTTTTCATTTAATTGGTTATTCTTGTGAGAGATCAGAGAAAAAAATGATTATATGATAATGGAATGTGATTAAAATAAATGCTGAAATATTTTTTAACCACGCGTTTTTAAATGGGAAATAGTATTAAATTATCTTAGATTTATCATTTTTTTAAAAATAATCTCATAAAAAATTAACAACAGACTGGGTTAATACATCATGCGTGTTTGATACTTATGGTTTACAATAAGGATAATGTTATTCTAAGGACAAGGTTTTTTTCCAACAATTTTCAGAATAATATTTTTGCTACACCAATCATTTTTTTTTTTAAATGTACACGAACCATATCTTGATCGTAAATATTACCCTCGATATAATTCTATTTGAAAAACAAGGGCGGCCATCTTAGAGTGAACACTTTAATCAAAAGATATATTGGGATTGATTTTATGATAGCATATTAGTTGATTTTATATTTTAAGTTTTATTTTATATTATAAGTCAAAAAATTTATATTATAAATTATTGAATATATATTATCAGATTTAGTTATAAAATACATTAAAATTTGACAATAACATTCATCAATTTATAATATAATTTTTTTAATTTATAACATAAAATTAAAATTTACATTATAAAATCAGTCAAATTGACTGATTTAAAATCAGCCCCGGTATTTCCCTTAATCAAGAGCATATTCTGATAACAAGATCATATGATATATATTCACTTGGTGTTATTCTCTTTACTTTTGATAAAGGATGAGCAATTTTTACATCCTTGATTGTATACTACTCCATCACGCAAGCATAAAACCATCATGCGCTATCGATAGCTTTCACATATCATTACATGTTTAGAAGTCATAACAACCGATCCTTATCTGGATTAGCAAATAATTATAGTATTATGGTTTTGCTTGTTCCATCATCTCAGATGGATGAGTGAAGCGCATTCTCTACCAATCTGTCCTGGCCCCGCCTTGTTCAAATGGGAAGAGAAAGCTTGCCATTTTGTTGAAGTCGATTTTTGCAGACAGAAGTAAAACACTAATACATGGAAGTTGATTTGTTTCGATCGAAACTCCAAAAAATGCGGTGCCGAATTGGTTTAACCATATTGATATGCTTTTGGGTCACGCCTAATATGAATTCAAACCATTTATCATCAGTCAGATTGGCAAAAGATAAAAGAGAGTGAAAATGATTTGTGCTGAAAACAACAAATATTTTACAACAGTAGATTCTCTTTGCTACTAGTATAAAATAATCTGATAATAGTATACTGTATGTGATCATCAAATTACTGTATACAAGCAGGAAAAAGATATACGCTCCAACAACTAGTTGGCTGTTGCAGACTGCTGCCGCTGCACAAACAATGCTCCAAAGAAAGGGAAATTGTTGATCCCGAATTGTTACAAAATCCAACTGTACTTCAAAATACACCGTGCTCAACAGCTCAGATAAGCAATCTGAATCAAGAAAGATCAACAAATACAAAAACTTCTAATCAATAGAATCGAAACTGAATCGAATGCCTCATTGCATTATTAACAAATAAAGCCTCAAAAGAACAGGATCCATTGCATTAGCCTCATTGCTTGAGCCAAATCTGCCCAAGAACTCAGCTTGTTTCAAACACAGCCCATTTGGTGATCCAGTTGGGTAAGCACAACATTACAAGGTTACATACAAAAAGCATGGCGATTTGTCTCTCAACTATCAAGAAAGAGTCGATGCTTCCTTTGCCGAACACTTCACACTCCCAATGCAATGTCTAAGAGTACCGAAACAATGTGGATCCCAGATCTCTGGCAGAGCAAAACCATCCCTGCCTAGGACCAAATCAACTGGAACATGAATCGTTTGGTGCAAAATGACATGAATGGCATGACCGATTGGAGGAAGCTGGTTCTGCATCATCAAATAAACAAAATTTAGTGCACTCATCCAGCCTGGGAACGCGATCTGTAGAGCAATACATACACCAAACTACTTTTAGCCATTCATCCATCCATCCGTGCATCATGAAGCTGGTATGATTTTGAAGAGACATGCCAAAAATAAAGCTCAGTAAACAACCAGATTTTTCATGCAACACAGCAGCTCCCGTTCCTCCTGTAAGACAAGCAGTACTGCACGCAAAGAGCAATTACATTGGAGAGGCCCGATCCTTTACATGAACTATATAAAATCATATGCTACCAGATAGTTATTTTCATGCAACACAGCAGCTCGTGTTCCTCTCCCTTTTATTATGTCACTCACTCAGAGCAATAGTATTTCGTAACAAACAATAACGACATCTTATCACTTTTCCTGAATTTTCTCCTATTTAGTGGAATGAAACAAGGAAAAAATAAAAATAAAAATTGGATAGTCCATCTCCACTAACCTATAGAGTATAGGTGGTTATGGAAAGATCCTCAACAACTCATAATCAACTCGGCTAGGAATATGACATCAGATTAGAGAACTGACATCAGGAGTTCAATAGTTCACAATTCTGCTAAGAAAGAGTTTCCATGTCTAACTCCAACCTAGAGAAAAGAAGCTAGGTTGAAAATAGATTGTAATTCTGTTGAGAGAGAGTTTTAAGAGCTGAAAAGAGGCCCTACGGCCTAGGTGCAAGGCGCAACTCATAGAAGCACACACCTAGTTTGTATAAGTCTTTTGAGGAATATAACCGGTCTTATAATATGTACATTAGGCTGCATTGTTCTTGCAAATTCTTGAAAGGATAGACTAGAATACGAGACAACAGAGTTGGTCAGCTCAACGGGAACACGATGAGGAAATCTGTTTACCATGTATGGGTGACGCAATAGAGCTCGGGGTATCAAGACATGTTCAACGAATATAGGAACTAGATGAGGCAGCACGTCGGTATAGTGAGTTAAACTCAAATCTTGTAGTGTAGTAGAGTGCGCCTGCAGCCAATGGCAGTGCAACAAAGAATGAAGGGCATGTCGAGTTTGCGGCTAATCACAAATAAATTTATCTTGTGGTTAGCTTACGTACAGTATTTAATATTTGTAAATTTTCAAGTTAAAAACCAAAAAAGAAAGGAAAAAAAAGAAAAGAAAAAAAAAGAAACGAGTGGGATCTTCCTACCCACAGACAAATTTATTTGTGATTGTCCACAAACTCGTATTTTCCAAGAATAAAACGAGACAAAAAATTGAGTATAGCGACAAAATCGTACAACAAAGACAAAATGATTGGATTTAGATTGCATCATTCATGGCCAAAAAAAAAAAAAAACCACCTAGCAAATTTGAAATCAATGGTTGAGATTTTGTTAGAAATACAAAGAGAACCTACAATTAGAAAACCATTGTGGTCTATAAATATGGAAGCAGCAATACCGCGCAGCAATGCCGCTCAAGGTGCTGATAATTGTTGGAACAACTCATTGCTCATTGACTAAAATCTCGATTCACTTGTATTGCAAATCTAAAAGAAAAGAAACCAACACCAGGTGGTGCAAGGAAGTGTGTCAAGAAATTAGTGCCTGGATTAACTAGTGTTTCATCCTCATCAGATGGATCAGACTAATCAACACAAGAAGAGCGTACTTATGTAGCAGAGTGCAATTGACTACATTGTCAGAATCACTATTAATTTTTAAGTTACCGAGAAGATCAATATTTGAAAAGTACACAACAATAGCAATGCTCTTTCTCTTTAAAAGAAGACCCCGAAGGATTTCCCTTTGGTCAATCGAATAGTCCGTAAACCCGGAGCATCATTTAAACCAGCTTTCGTTGACGGGTAGTGATGCGACTTCGATCTTTAAAGACATCAATATCAATCCAGATACGCCAAACACATAAAATGGATATCTTCAATCATTATCTTCTTCTTTATGCACAATCTCTGTAACGACTCAAAAATCGGACGAGTATGTCCTTGTCAAACCGCAAGACTCAATACTTGATATCATACCTTGAAATCCAAATGATTTCACCCCTTATAAACTTGATGTTTACGATCCCAAAACTTTGTTTGCTTCTCTCATGTCTATTTTCTTTCTTCCCATAGGGTCACTGTACACTTCCAGTGCGCTATGTTGGTGAAAATTTGGAAAAATAACTAAAATAAGAGTTTATCTTAATAATTGTACCCTGTTATTTAAAGACAATATGCGTAACCATGATTTGCATCAAAACAGTGAGTTAAAGCATATAGTCATGAGCTCATCATAGAAAACTTGACAAGATAACATATTAATGAGTAAAGTGCAGAAACGGTGAAAACGTATCATGAAGTATATTCAACGAAAAACATACGTGAAAAGCGTATTCAATGACGTAAACAATAAACTTGATTCTTTTTCTTAGTCGGGGTCATTACCTCTCAAACAATACTTGGTCGGGATATGTTCTTTTAGCCGACCCATCTCGCATCTCCGCTTCGATAAATAATATCTTTGAAAGCATATCTTTTCATATCAAATCATGCTTGCTTTTGAAATGATTTCTTTGAATAAACTTGAAACTGAGAAAATAACCGGATTGAAAATACCGCCCATATAATTACCTTTAGTGACGAAGCCAGAAAATTGAGTCAGTGGGGACGAATATATATAATATCAAACATTTTTTAAGTTAGAAAGTATGTAAACACTGTCCAATGAGGACTTTTCTAATTATTACGAAATAAAAAAATAACATAAAAAACAAATCCATTCTGATAATATCAACAAGAAGACTAACATAAAGGATCATGTCTATTTTGAGAGCAAAACACAAAACACGTAACGTAGGAGCATGTCAATTTTGAGAGCAAGGAACACAAAAAAAATCTAAGCAATAAGAAGACAAGTGTAAACAAAAAACAAATCACTTACAAAGGTACAGCAAAGGAAGATAAAAGAATACAGATAGTATCTGAATAAAAATAGATAAGACTTAATTTTAGGAATTGACTAATATATGTCATGACATATCTAAACTTAGATATGTGTATATAAATCCAACTTAAGATTAAATACTCACTATCATAAAGTGAGGTCCATATCCTTATACACATCTATCTCCATATTTTAATTTCAATCATTAATTTATATTAAACATAACTAAACTTAGATGTAACATGACATATATCTATTTTCTATTAATTTTATTAACATATGTGAAAAAAGATCATAATCTCAATAAAAGAGGCACATTGACTTTAGAAGAAAAAAGAACATGTAACGAACCGTAAATATGAACTTACACTAAGAAAGTGAAATGCCAAATAAGCAAAGCTAGAAAAAATTATCGAGGAATAAAAAAATAGAAAAATGAAGAATCCAATAGAAAACATGGAAAAAAAAAACAGACATTTTAGGTGACAAAAAAACAAAAAAAATCCAAAGATTGTAATAGACAAGATTTGAACCCATTAAGAGTAAAAACTATTATCAAGCAAAACCACTAAGCTATGGTTGGAATTTGAGAAATTATTGCATTTTCAGAATCCCAGTAAGGGTGGACCGCCCCGCTCGAACTAGTTACCTTAAGATGTTTGGTTGTGAGCATGGTCCATGAGCACCCATTCTTCTAGGCTTTTCTTAAGTCATAACCCACTCTTGATCCTTCTCTTATTTGTTTTTAATAAACTTATGATAACTTGATCTCTCTCTTTATTTGTATTTGTTTCACTCTTGAGTTAACACTCCTTAACACCCTTTATCTATGGCATCCTCACGACTATTTATGAGTTTCAAGGCTCAAAGGGTCATGCTTTCATGGTCTTAGAGTTTGAAATCTAGCACATTAGGTGTCGTCGTCTTAGTTAGAAGCATGACACATCCATAAAGTGTCAATTTCAAGGTTTAGGAGCTTGACACTTGGCTTAATAAGTGTCATTTATTTCTTAACAGTTTGACACATAGATATGTTAGGTGACGTCTCTTTATTCTATAGATTGACACCTAAATAAACATGTGTCGAAGCATGAACTTAACATTTGGATGCTAGGTGTCATTCCGAGACTTAATATATGAACCACAACCTTTTCCTTTTCATGATATTTTACAACTTCTTATTGATGACACTTAACTATAGCTACATTATGACACCTCGTGCTTCTATTACTTAGCGACCTTTTGGGCTTCTACGAATAAATGCTACTTCATGGAATGTATCGTTGATTCATTACGCTAACCGTGTAAACATAGGGCCAAACGACAACGACGCAAGAATCTAACGTCGCGCGAGCAAGGCAATAGCAAATGAGATCATCTGAAAGCCAGGGTGTTACCATCTCATCATCACCTCTTGCCATCTACAAAGATTATTTATGCCAACTCGTGTATCAAGTATGTTGACAACAATTTGCATTTTCATCTGAGCATGGACTCCCCACAAGTGGTAGTTCGAACTAAGAATTGCTTAATACCAACCTACAACCAACACCAATGGTAGCCACCTCTACTATGACCACCTCACACCAAATACCAAGAACCGCAGCAGCATCCTAAAAAATGAGGCTTGACCTGCTCATCACCTATGTCACTATTGACTAAGTTTTTCTTTCACGACTTTATCAATTATGTGAAAATGACTCTTGACACAACCTTGACCATTTTTCCCCAAGCAATACCAACATCTGTGATAAATCACCCAGAACCTTTTCCTATGCAATTACTTATGGTGCTTGATTTGAATGCCCAAGACAAGAGGCATAAGTACTTACAAAGTCGGATGGTACTCTTCACAAGAATCCCCAATACAGCATCTGTGATGACCTTATCTATTCAAGATTTTAGGTCAAGGAAATTACTTTGATAACTTACCATTCCAGGATCTGGGAGAAGAAATATATAGCGAAAGAAAATATGACAATCCCTTACAAGCATATATTGAAAGTACGAAAGTGATTAGGATTTATAACATCCTCGAACAAAAGATGTTACAACATTATCCCAAAAGTTTACGTCTTAGTGCATTTGAAGATAACTTAACAACATGAACTCAAAAGTTCAGAATACTACAACCACATCATTAGCGTTGCTAATTCTTACTCGTGTCCTCCTTGAATATATATTTCAAGATTAAAGATTTTAGTAAATCTTTAATCTTAAAATAATCAAATCAATCATGTTTTATTACAGTACACCAGTAAATCTTTAATATTGAAATAATCAAATCAATCATGTTTTATTACAGTACACCCACTACATTCTCTCTTGATTGTTACAATAAATCTCACTACATAAAAACATAAAATTATATTTTCATCAAATTTCATAAAAATTCAACACTCATATAAAATCTTATGCAGATCAAATGGTTATAAGCAAATTGGGACAGAGGGAGTATTAGATATGAATCATCTTATCTATGAAAGATTTTACAAATGAAATGTAGTCTCTTCGTTTATTTTCTTTTATTGTTCATTTGGCATAAAATATTATTGTAGACTTGATAGTTACTTGAATTTAATCTTTATCTCTTAAATTCTACCAAAAAATATCAACTGATCAATAAATTTTATTGAATTAATTTTATAAAAAAATTTGACTATCAATTGCATTTATTTTTAGTTTTATAATATTTAATGAGAAACCATCGGATGAAAAATTGAACGGTCAAGATTAAAAGATCTCGATTGAAGACAAAACCGTCTCTATTTGCTTATTATATAATATAGATGTATTTCTCTATGTTGGGACATTAAGAGGCCAAGAAAGGGAAGCCTCGGTGGTGGGTTATAATTAAGAGCACTTCCTTCACTTAAGGAAGTCAATACCTCCCTCTCTTGGTGCTCTTATTAAAAAGATGATTTGTTCTAATAAAAGAAGATGCAAGGACATGCTAGGTGCAAAACTCATAACTTCACCCAACCAAAAACTATGAGAACATGAGAAAAGTTGTGATTAGCTTGTTTTTCCTCACATAGACTTATTATTGCTCCTATAAGTCTTGGATCAAATTGTACCTCTTTTAACGTTCACTTGTCTTGTGTTTTTGTTGTTGAAAATAGGCTATTTAGGGAACTTGGGGTAGAGAATAAAATTTGATGAAAACTTATGTACTTGGGAAATGTGTTATGGGGAAGAGCTTTCGTAGAAATTTAATTTGTGATGTAGAGAGCTGATTTTGAGCATTTAGAGGTTGTTTTAAGCAGGAAAAAATGATATGGAAGGGAATACAGATGGATATCAAGATGCTAAAACATGCAATCACTTACCCAACCCCTTAACATACAAAATAAAGCTGAGATCAGACCTGATTTGTGTGTTTTTAGTGAATGCTCAACTATATAAACATAGATATTAGGCTCTATGAGTTGCTTAGTATGTGATGATGGTTTTTTTTTTTTGGGGCGTGGGGGGCCACTATATGCTATTATGCCATTGTCTCTTTTTCAACTTGATAAAACAAAAGGACAAAACCAAAAAAAAGTAATTTTAAGCTTTTGTTTTTTTTTTTTTTCATTTGAGAACATTATGTGAGACCACATTAACAAAAAAGAGTATTTTATTTTATGAAGGTGTTTTTATTTTGTTAGTAGTTTTCTATTTCATTTATTGATTCTGACTGAACCCTAACCCGACTTTCACAATAACGCTACCAAACAACCTAACAACCTCTTTTGACAAATGGTTCATCCACAAATTAACGAGCATGGTCTATGAGAATATACTGATGTTCTATCCTATCCTACCATAGAGGAAGTCATAGAGGTGATATAATTTATAGCATTTTAAAAATATCATGAGACATTCAACCAAAAATAAATAAACAAAAAAGAACAAGAAAAAGAAAAAGAAAAAAAGTAGGATAGCATGATTAAAAAGGCTCAGAAGGACTCACATAGAAAAGAAATTCATGTAGATCCTCAATACATTCTTCCGGTGCAATCTGAAGCACCGCAGTAGCAATGCTTTATCTTTATGTTGCCATCCGAATCACGAACCTCATCTATAGAATAGTTATAATGGTAAGTAAGCTCTTGCAAAGGGGGGATATTCTCGGCAGCGAAGAGCATTATGTGAGGAAACCTCTTGTCATCGTTATCATAGAGGACGTTTTGGGCATAAAGGTTAGGGGAACAACTATGATTGATAAATCTTCCCACATTTGCGAACTTCGCTGCATCAATAGTAAACCCTTCTTCAACAAGATCACTAGAATTTGACTGCGCATCAAGCATAATAGTCAAAAGTCCGCCCCAAAGATCCTGATCATTGTAGTTCTGTCCAATATCAAACAAGTACTCATCACTGCCAGTTCTTTGTTCAGCTTCTTTATCTTCAAGTAGCTCGCCGATATACTCACATATGAAGCTACCAGAAGGGATTGACGATAGTGATCTAACCCCCCATCCCCTGGATTCAGTTTTGAAGATTTCCAACTGAAACTTGATACCATGTTGGCTGACTCTATTGTGGCAAGAAGGAGGACATTTGCAACAAGGGCCACACTCATACACAAGCGGTTTTGCTTCAACAATTGCGCCATTAAAGTTGAAAGGTATTTCTCCTCCATTTCTGACTGCACAAGCACACTTCTCGGAGTCTGAACATCCACCCACACAATCACAGCCCTTCGGAGGTATCGAACGATACCACTCGGGGTATATCATGCTATTGACATAAGTAAAAGTTGGAGGTTTCTCGTCGTCTATAGTATTAACAGCGGAAATTGGAAATTTCTCTTTTCCTCCTGAGATATCATCCATGCAGCGACCTTGCCATTCCTTAGACTTCATCGACTTTTTCACTTCTTTCCAAGCAAGCTCGGGTTGACCAGGGAGTCTTTTCAATTCAAACTTGTACACCATCTTCCCATGTGGCCCGACTTCTTGCCAGTATCTTTCTACTGTGTACAGCCCGTCATAGGTATATATTGCAATCTTGCCTTGTTTGGACCCACGAATCACCCTCACATAATTCTTCACTTCTGAACTATTTTTGAGGGCCAGGTTTCCTCGTACAAGCTTCTGATCCTCAGGCTCCTTGCCATTGATTTTACTTCCCCCTTGCCCGGTATATATCAAGCTATCAGAGCTTTCAACTTCATTATCATACCTTCCAGAGGCCACAATACTTGTGGCAAGCGGCATGTGTCTCTGCGTAACATAATCTATTCCACCGACAGGCGGACGGTGGAGACCAACAATCATGAGCTCTGCACGGAAGTGGAACTCATCGCCTACTTCCACTCCTGGAACAGGTCCAATTATCGGTTTGCCTGTATTTACATGCTTCCCCTTGTCTTTGAGAATCCTAAGTGCTATTTGATCGGCTCTAGTGGCATTACCAGCTCCTTTCTTCTTTTGTGTGGCTTCTTCTTCTTGTGTTAGCTTCCTCATAATAGCCTGAAAAAGTCGAAGAACCTCCCTCACCTGACGACGACTATCTCCATCGCTTGAACTAGTAAATCCTGAAGGAAGAAGACTCAAGTCATAAGCATGTGAACTACTACCCAGCTGAAAGTCATTAAGCTGTTCTTTATCATCCTCACAATCATTTACATTATCCCAAAGAACCAATTGGAGGGCACTTTCTTCAGTATCATCCTCTGAAACTGTCAAATCTTTCCCTTCATCTTCCCCCCGGGATTTCTCCAAATCATCTTGGTCGTTAGAGATCGTTGTGTTTGGTAGGTTATTTCCTCCACCACTGTCCTTGAACCTATTTCCTTTTCTAGCGGCAGACTTTACCGCTGCTTTTTCCTGCCGCCATGGGGAGGTAGGGGCAGCCATCAGACCTTGCACAATCAAGGCCCCTTCTATTTCATTCACATCACTCATCTGTCTCACTCTCAATGACATGTCTCCTCCAGAAATGCTGGTGGACTTTCTCTTGTTGCCTTTACCCTTCCCATAATCAACTCTCTCTTTGTTCAATCTATCCTCCAAACCTGGATTTCTTTCTTTCTCTTCACTAGATGTGGGGTCTCCTGATCCACTTTCATCAAGTTTCTGGGTATTGTCTTCATCCTTTCGAAGAGGCTCCTCAACGACAGAGGAGTTACAGATCTGAAGCAGCTCATTTGCAGCTATTTCACTAGAATCTGTTGGAGGGTGATCACCTGTTTCTTTGAAAGCACCCTTCAAGGTACTGGACTCCAAAGCACCATCATCTTTGAACTGCTCTTTCATATCATCTACAACAGCTCCAACAATCACGGAGCACTTTGCATCTCCCCCCTCACCGCCCAAAGAACTCGTAACCTTTGGGAGTATGACTTTCGAAGTATCAGCTACAACATTACTAGCTCTAGAAGGTCCACAACCAGGTGGAAAGTGTCTGATGGCTGAAACTAGCCTTCTAGGAGGAAATTTCTTTTCCCTCGAGAGGAGATTCGAAGGAATTGGATAGTATGTTAGGGAACACAGATCTCCACCATTTTCGTCAATCACCTTTTTTGTCTCAAGTTCCTTTTCAGTTAGTCTATGGTTAACCTCTACTGCTAAACCTTCAGAAGAATTACGATGTGATAGAAATTCTACCATGCGTAAAATTGCTCGTTGATGTTGCATGTCTTCGGACGATTTGAAGGCTTCGCAGTCCTGAAGCTCGGGGTTAGTTCCAAAGTTATTTCTACCTCCATGATCTATATCCATTTGCTTGCCATTTTCAGCCATATTCGAACAAGACCCTTTTTCACCACCGCAGCATTCAACTGTGTTTATTAACTTAACCTTAATCCCAATCAGTGAAGCATTCGGCCCACACCCAGGAGGGAAATCACGGATCGCAGAGACTCTACGCCGTTTATATCTTGGTAATCCCACATTCTCACATCCTATCTTATCAGCAGTTTCAGATCCCATCTTCTCATCAGTCATGACCAAGAAGCCAAAAAAGAAGCAAAAAAACAGCAGAAATCAAATCAATAACATGAATATCATAATGCCATAAAGGCCCAAATAAAAAGAATCAAAATTGAGTCATTCACTATGAACACATCGAGGAAAACATTATAACCCTCAAATTTTGGGATGACTGTTCTATGTTCCATGGAAATAGGCTGATGATAGCCTTTAAAGATCCTCTCAGAGGATGCATGCAAAGGTTTAAAGAATTGTTTGAAAAAAAGTCAGCAATCTTTTCCTTAGAGGTGTATATGAGGCTCGTTACGAAATAAAATAACAGAAGGGAATAGAATATATTATTGATGAAGACATACTCAATAAATATAGAGTAATCAAATACAAGATAGGGAAACATTACAATAGAAAATAAGTTAACTAGTATAATATCAAGTAAAATCATAATAACAGATCAAATATTCCAATAACGTTATATCTATCTTTTGGAGCTAGAAAGTAAAAACAAAGCTCCGACCTTGAGTCAAAATTAATGCCAAAATAGAACCGAGTTATACCTGATTCTATATTTAAAATCCAAAATAGGTGCACCTATCTTCGACACATCATTGGCCATAACTATATCTTGGTTTTTCAAATAACCTACTAATTGAAAAATTGAAAAAACAATTGAAATAAAAATGCCAAAAGATAGGTTGACATGAGGTTGCAAAGTTTAGGATATGCTCAAAATATAATGAAAAAGGTCATAGAAAAAAACAAATATAGTAAAACTACTAGTTTGTGAACCTTGTGCATAACTGCAAGGGGCAAATATAATTGGATTTAACCATTATAACTTTTTGAAGACGATAAAACTTAGAATCGACCTATGATTTGATAGGGTTTAAAAATTTTAGTTGAAAGATACTGCGTAATATAAGATATATTACGATTTTATTCAACTTTATACAATTTTTATTTTACTCCAAAAAAATATTATCTGACTCAATAAACATGTGATTCACTTTATAAAAATAAATAATTAAATCTAAAATATCCAACAAAGCTATAACCTATAACACTTTCGCTTAGCATACAATGAGTATAGAGTATAGATGTTTCATAGACCAGGGAAGTTTGGATTGACTGAATATTAGCCAAAATTAGAATCGCTGGATCTAAAGTAGAACTAAACACTTGGTGAGAATTTTATAATCAGAGCATTATTGGGGCTGCAACAGCAACCAACAACAACCAACTAGCTAATGCTACACTACATCCTTTACTCCTTGTGTAGTGCATCTTTGTTCCCTGTGCACTGCCTTTTAATTGCAAAAAAAAAAATTCCCACAAATGCACCAAGGCCGAGGTGTAGCGCACGAGGAGCGAAAAGTGCAGCGCAACAATAGCAAACTAGCTACTGCAACACCGATTATTTTCCTTCCTATAATTGGTGTTAAAGTACTCTGCGATGTCAAATTATAAAAATTGATGCACTAATTTCAACACCAAGATTGGATTTGCTCTAAGTAGTGGGCCTTCCACCATTTTCCCCTGAAAATTTGTCGCTGCCACGCGTTGACAGCGCACACTTCATGGACTTCAAGTTATTATAGTAAGCTTGTTTAAACAACTAGCTAATGAAAGGTGATAAATTAGGGTTTTCAAACAAACAAATGTTGTTGATACACGGGCAGAAGAAATACCCATTAGAACATGACATTAACGACGATTACTCCCTCTATTCAAAAAAAGAGAAGGCAAACGTTATTGCAACGATTCTTTATTCGAAAATTTTCACATACCGCTAAAACTAAAATGCTCTCCTCCTGCGACTATACATTCCTTTCACTCATAATCCCACAAACTTTTCCACCTTCAAGAGTTATGGTAAAATCCTCATAAAATTAACATATACTTCTGTACAACATTAATGTATTTTTACAACATTAAGGTATTTTTCATTATTCTGTACGCATAGATACGAACTCTCATTTTTATACAACTGATCGTCCCACAATATATATTCGATTAAAATACATAATTTCAACTATCATTGATATTTCATGATAAATTTACGAACAATTACGTTTGATCATCATACGACATGAACCAAACTTTGTTTCGACAATGATTAAATTCAAAATTAATGGGATGGAGGGAGTATATGAATTCTCATGCCAGGACAAATGGTTACAACGACACGGAAGAAATAGTAATTTTTTCCGTGCAATGGGTTATCCATCTGTTTAGAAAAAATCCGATCACCGCCACACGCCTACAACCCAAAATCCATAACCTTAATGCTTATTTTAATGGGATATGTGTACTTACCCCAGGGCTTTTTCTAAAGGAAACTTATTTTGCTACCAAAAGGAAAAAAATCATTATCTTAATCACAAAAGGATGGTACATTTTTTCTATGTTATTGGTCATCCACCTATTTCTAGAGAAGACTGGTCACCACCACACGCCTACAATCTAAACTTGGCTATGTGCATTTTACCCTTGGGACCTTTGACGATTGCCGGTTTGTCACATAATCATTGATCTTCTAAGAGAGTCAAATGACTCCCCTATACCTTGCAGAAATCCTTATTTTGAATCTATGACACGATATCCTCTAGAAGAATCCTTACCTTCACCCAAAGATTAAAAAATAATCCTTAAAAAGGACCCATATGCCCTCTTTTAAATGTTCAAGAGGTTATCGACACATGGTTTAATATATTTTTCCCTATTATGATACTTTTGTTATAGGACAAACAGAAATAGTGATAAATTAAAGTTTTCAATAGATGCTTTCAGATACAAAATGTTAAATTCGATAACAACGAAATCGATAAGGTAAAAAGAACATATAGCCATTAGTGCATGATGTCAAAGGAAAAAAAATCCCATAAAGAAAGCAACATATTGACTTGGGGGTGTGTCGAGACAAAATTTGACGGGCATCGCGAGATGATCATGCATTATTTTATGCAAATTTATCTAAAACAAAAGATGTAGTATAAATCATATACTTTCAGATGCCAGTGGTTACAGGACGATCGAACATTGTTAATGAATCTCATCTAAATACATGTTGAATAATGTCTTTTTTGAAATGTTGTATTTTTTGTGTGACGGAGGGGTATCAACTTTTCCTCGATAACGGACCATCCACCTATTTCCAAAGAATGCCGGTCACAACGAGGCATGACCCAAGCTTCATGGGTTTCATGTCACTATTATAAACTCTTCTAAAATACAACCCAAAAGACACAAAGACAAAGGCAAAATCTGAACAATCTTATTAGTGCAAGCTATGGGGAGAACGAGATGCACAAAGCCAGCCAGGAAATCAATCATTTTCTTGACGCCCTAACCACCGAATTCTAATAACATGATTATTAGGGGAAAGGGTTTCTTACCACTAACCCTTAACCCTCCTGGTGGCATGACACTAATGGACAAAAGTGATAAATTAGGGTTTCGAGACAAACATTTCCAGACACAAGATATCAAACCCAACACAAAGTGAAGCAGATAAAGCAAATAGAACAAATACCCATCATAGAACGACAAGAACTATGCACAATCACGAACACGTACATTCAAATCCGCAACTTTAGGAGTACAATTGATTTCGTGATCATTAGGGTTTATTAGACACGGAGAAAAAGAGAAATCGAAATTTTGAGGATGAAGATTGAAAACTAACCAAATTGAAAGAGTCTTATTGGTTCTTTGAAGCACGAAGATCGGCGGATTCGCAAGCTTAGTGTGGGTTGCGAAGAAGAAAAGTTCAGAGCAAGTGACCCGGTGGTGGTGAAGTGACTTCTAGTCTTCTACCATGATTAACTCTATTGAACTTCCTTGAGTCCTATGGTCTTGATCAACAGTTGTCCTGAGTCTCTTGATCAAGGTTTGTATGTGTATTCATAGCACTTTTGAGATATTTCATAAGAGAGAAGTTGCGATTTTCGCAAATATCCAATAATAATAAGATAATATAAGAAGAAAAATATTAGAGAGAAAAAGAAGATCTTTTTATTATTATTAAAATACTAAAAGGTACGTTAAAGATAAAAAACCATAATAAATAAAATAATATCATATTAATTAAAATATAATTATAATTTATATCTATGTTATTTAAAATATTTTAAATTTATTGATCGTTTCATATTTTTAGCATAATCCAATTCAGCATATATCATGTTCCAAATATATTTTGATAACTTTCATTAAATGAATTGATTTATATTTTTAAGCTATGCATTAGTATTTTTATACATTGTTTATAATATATTTCCTTCGTATCACAAAAATCTCAATAGATTGACTTGATAAACGTGTCGATGTAAAATTTGACACATATGTATGTAACGACAATCAAACGTAGTTTTTGTAAATTTATCGTGAAACATAAATAGTTGTGCAAATTAAGTACTTCAATCTAATACGTGTTGCAGGACGATCAGAAATAATTTAATATAAAAACGAGACATAATACAAAATATGTATCTGTTGTAACTTTCGTGGAATAGAGGTAATAATATTCAATATTTATTTTTAGATAAAAGTTGATGACATAACAAAAGATTAAAATCCATTATAAGTATCGTCTAAAATAAAAGAATTTTCGCATAATATATACATCATTGTAGTTGAACGATTAATAATCAATATAATATATAATTGTTAATTTTTTAGTAAAGTAATTCTATAAAAAAAATCTTCTAGTTTTATTTTAACGGTAGATTATTTTCATCTAATGAATAATAAATGTAAGTTGTTCGGTTTTTTTTTAAAAAACCATTTTTTGTTTTTTTTGAGAAGAGGATTTTTAAAAAAATTCTTCACATTTAATTATGATTGTTCAACTCGTAATAAAAAATCTATAATTAATTGGATAAAAACTCTTTTAAATAAAAATATACGGAAATATCTAATTGTCCTTTACAAATTTTAAAATGGTATAAATGTCCCGTCATGTCATTACGTTGTCATACAGATGATTTATCATTTGAATATTTTGTATAATTATATATAATATATTTGTTCCCAGAATAATGATGAAAAAGTTTTTTTTTCTTTTACAACATAATTACCTCCTTTTTATTAAATCGGCCCGTAAGCTTGTTTGGGGGCAATCTATCTGTCATCGAACTTAACCGAACTCAAGCTGTGTGTGTCAGGAAGGCTTTCTCAATAGACAAGCAACAGGGAACGCTTGGGTAGGAAGCCTGCGCCTTCCTGAAGTGATTGGCTTGTGAGAGACGATCCTTTGGAGTCCGGTCTCGTTGTGGTTGACTCTCCAGAAATGCAAGCGATAGTTATTTGAATCATATCATTATAAATATATAATGTCAATATAGAGAGTAGTTTTTTTGTTTATCCACATGTCAACTTGCGAGTGGCTTATAATCATTTATATGACAATTTCTAATTGATTTGTTTTATAATGAATTTATTTAGTTAAATTATTAAAAGCTTCATCATTAAACATATAAATGATTAAGTGATCATTTCTAAACTAAAACAAGAGCTCTTACAAGCTTTTATACAATTATGTATATTTAACTTAAACTAAAATTAAACTTGATGTATTAATGCACCTCATCAAAGGAATTGAGCTTTTATATTTTATTATTACAAAATAAAGTCAATTTGATGAATGAATGTAAAACTTCATATCAAGAGTTTCTTACGGTACAAAGAACAATGAAGTGGATCGATCTTTTGGTGGTTATAAGGCGACCATTTTAACGAGATACTCGTGAGCTCTGAGAAGTGCGGTGAACAACCGAGGGATAGTCGACTAATTCAGGAATTTTAGCATGTTCTAGACATCTGTATGTTAAGGTTGTCGACTACTTCACGTTCACGATAGACGTGCGTTATGTGAATCTGGTATGATATATCTAATATGATGTAATATCGTGAAAGACCGAAATAGTAAAGAAAAGACGAGTTCAAACCTCACACGGCCGTGTCAAGTGAACACGGCTAGAGAGAGCCCGTGCTTCAAGAGAAAGGAGTTGTTTCGCCCTGGGGCAAGCACGGCCATGTCAAACAGACACGATCTGGGTCAGGCAGTGTTGGGCAAGCACGGCCATGTCAAACACGCATGCTTCACGAAAATGGTCGTAACTCTTGATCCGTCCGTCGGATCGGGCTGAAATTTTAGCAAAAAAAACCCAAAACGAAACCAATCTACGATTCGTTTCGCCCATATCGTCAGTTCAGATTCGCGATCCGAACCTTCCTTCATGAAATTTTGGGCATTTCTTTGGGATTCAAATCATTATAACAATCATGATGTGGGTTTCGGATCATCTTGCTATATATGCTAAATGGGGTACAACGAAAAGCTCTAGGGATGATGGCCCCAGCCGAAACATCATTTTTTTTCATTGCGAAATGGCCTGGAGCGATGATCAAGACTACAACCAGCTTGTGAACCAGGTGGGGGTGCTCAATCAAGCAAGGGCTAAGGGGGTACTGTCCCAGGTAAAATTAGGAAGTTGGGAATAGTTCTGTCTCAATGGGGCAGATGCAAGCCCAACTCTTTAAAGAGAGGTATTCAGCAAAAACAAGAAAAGCTGGGACATCTTCACATGAGGCCTTTTTCTGAGAGGACAATGGAGGATATAGCTCAAGTCAAAACGTGCTTGAAGAACTCCTGGGACATGAAGAGGTGTACTGGGCGTAGCGGTTAAGGGTTAATTGATTGCAGGAAAAGGACCAGAATCCGGGGGTTTTTTCACTCTCGCCAGCTTCTGGAGGAGAAAAAACACGATCAAGGGCCTTGAGGATAATGTAGTAAGATGGACAACCAATGAGGCAAGGATTCATCAAACAATTAGTGACTTCTATTTGAATCTGTTTACATGTCAGAGTCCCTATCATGTGTCGATGAACTTTCAGGGTTAGTTGGCTAAGTTATTCGATGAAGACGAGATAGAGTTATCCTGCAGCAAATGTCTCGGGTGAAGTTTCCAGGTCTTGATGGTCTAAATTTACATTTCTACAAGTCCCATTGGAATGTGGTTAGTTCGAAAGTGATGCAGCTGATACTTGGTTTATTGCAGGGGGTGTGAGCATTGAGGCCATCAACTACACATACATATCGTTATGTTCGAATACGAGATAAAAATATAAAGTAGTTCCGACCTATTAGCCTTTGTAATGTGATTCACAAGCTGATATTTAAGGTGCTAGCCAACAGACCCAAATCTGCCTTGTCTCTGTTCATCTCGGAGTCACAAGGAGCCGTTGTCAAGGGCCGTCACATCACCGACAACACCATCATTGCTTTCGAGAGTATGCATTCTTTAAAGGATAGGAAGAAGGGAGTCCCTGAGGTTTATGTGATGAAGCTAGACATGGGAAAAGCATATATGATACAGTGGAATGAGACATTATGGAGAGGGTTATGCGTGAGATGGGATTCCTTAGTGTTGGATACTACTTGTTAGGCGATCTATATCATCAGTATCCTATTTTATCCTTTTAAATGGTTCTCCCACTGCCGTTTTTAGACCTACATGAGGTATTCGTCAGGGTGACCCTATGTCTTCATATCTTTTAATCATGTGTACAAAAATTTTTTCTTTCTTGCTGCAGGCGGCAGGGAGACGTAATACCTTGGCTGGGCTAAGTGTTTGTCGAGCAGCGCTCAAAGTGAATCACCTTCTATTTGCGAACGAAGCTTAGTGGCGGGAAGGGCGCGCCTAGAGGAATCTCATGAGCTAGCTCGCATCCTGCTAGTCTATGAATTAGCTTATGGGCAGCAGGTGAATTTGGAGAAATCCATGGTGCGTTTTAGCCCAAACACTCCAGAGCAGAGGAGGCTTTCTTTCAAGGAGATCCTGGGACTGTGCGAGGACGGCGATCTAGGGAAGTACCTGGGATTACCTGGGCGATCTACGGAAGGTCGAAGAAGGTACTATTCATAGGAGTAAAGGACCGGATGTGAAAGGCGTTACAAGGGTGGGGGAAGTTGTTATCTGATTGATACCGTCTAGAGATTTAATATGTTAAGAATCATTCTTTTGCATCCACTATGTTGTTTTTGAATCTAGTCACTTGGTGGAATCATAGAACATCAACTATCAGACTCAAACGAATCGTTGCAACGGCTACTTTCTTTGATTTATGCTTCCTCAAAACACCTCAACCGACCATGCACAGATTGGACCATATTTTCCAGCAAATTCACCGGAATCTGCCATTTTCATTCCCCTTTTATTGACCTTTACTTCAACTGCTTTTTCTTCAAACTTCACTTCCAAGCGAGTCTGTTTATATGAAGCATAACCAATGAAATGAAAATCAACAACCCATATTCAACAATCCGAAATTGGAAAAGAAATACAGTGGAATTGACTCATGGTAAGTCGCTCTTCTCTTTAACCGTGAGATCAGAGTTAGACACCTTGTCATATAAGGATATCCTCCCCACTCCCTATACTTGGCGGGCATTATGTGGATACATTACTTTCCTCATAATTGAAAAAGAAATGTTGAAGAAAAGATCCATAATCTTGGGGAAACTCTATAGCCTCACAACGGTATCGATTTCAGTAGCGAAGATGAGGAAACCCAGATGCGAAAAAAAGTTGTTTTTTAAGAGATTGAAGAGCATGAAGAGGTTTAATCTGCATAAGCATTATAACTATGGTTCATTCAAGAGCACAAGTTCTCCCCATCCCATTCACCTGTGATCCAAAACAGAGGAAACAGAGCAGGGGTCTTTGCTCGGCCGTGTTGTTCATATGTGCTTGTCTTGGAAGCATAATGGGATATTTGTATATAAGATGATATGCCAATGGGTCGAGAGGAGGTGGAGTTGCTTGATTCAAGCGGAGATGAAGGGTCGATCGATGAAAGAGCTGAGAGGTTTATCGAAAGATTCTATGAGCAGATTAAATTGCAGAGAAATGGGATCTGATTCGGAGTTTGATCGACGAGAGGACTTGCTTGTTGGTTTATAGATAGTGTTTTGTGACTTCACAATTGTTTTTAAATAAGATTGTGCTGCATTTTGATTATTGTTGATTGGATTGATTTTTTTCTTATCAGAATGCTCTTTGTTTGTACTCATGATGGATCAAACTATGAAAATATGCTAGTGTTTTCATCAATAAATGCTCATGTCCA
This sequence comes from Drosera capensis, assembly GCA_001925005.1. Taxonomy (NCBI): domain Eukaryota; kingdom Viridiplantae; phylum Streptophyta; class Magnoliopsida; order Caryophyllales; family Droseraceae; genus Drosera; species Drosera capensis. Next base: position 11,278 of record LIEC01008558.1, on the reverse strand, counting down.
GCTCCTTGGTGTCCATGTCTCTTAGCTGAAAATGTACCCATCATTCATTCTACCGTATATGGTATAAAGACATACACCCACATATGTCGAACTAATCCTCACATATGTTTTAAGTCACTTTTCAGTCTATGTTTATGCCCACAAATAGTTGTCACACATTAAAATTTTTATACACCTTCCATCCCAAAATATAGAAAACTTCGGCATGGTTAAGATTTGCGGAGCTAAACTATGACTCGTGTCATACGTGAAAACAAGGGAACATTTTGCCTGATGTCATGGAAGTGAAAGTTATCAGCCGGGATTCAGATTGAAGAATTCCATGGGTTCTCTATTCGCAAGTCCTGTTGCACATTTGTCATTCCATTATACTTTCTGGCCTTCGCTTTACAGAGCGCCAATTCTCACAGATCATATCGTAAAGAGTAGCATTTGTAACTTACGGCCTGACCAGGCTTAAAGAGTCTGTTCTGTTTGTGGGTCGAAAGGTGCTAATCCTTGCCGTTGTCCACTGCTTCACTTGAGTGTAATGCGAATTCGTCCTCCACCATATCAGTTGAACATTCAAGTTCAAGGCGAAGCTCATGTCGCTCCATTACTTATGACGAAAAAAATACTTGCTTCAGATGGTCTATTGATGTCCCATCAATCAGATAGTCATGGCAAAGTTCAATTAGTTCTAAACTTGTCCTTATATATAACTCAACTTACCCAATATCAATATTCTCATTTAAACCGAGATTTAAGAAATAGAACATACATTTGGTTTTACCTTTACCTCGTAAACCGACGGATCATTTCCATCAAATATTGAATTTATAACCGAGACATAGAGGATAGATATAACTAGGCCAGGTTACCAACCAGACGTCAGCATCAACTTTGATACCAAGTTTCTAACCAAGGTGACTATGACTAGAAGAGAGTTTTATCATAACTCTAGGTAGATATTCCTGATATAATTGAATATACAAGAGAATATCAAAGCTTCGAAGTTTACACAAACTATCAGAATTCGTTTTGGCAGAAGAAACCTACGAATTACTGATACTTTTTTTCTATCAACAAACCTCCAATGGCTCCCTAACACTGAGACTGATATTCTTCTGTACACCCTTTTTGCCAACGTCAAGGTTCCCTCTTCGCATCATAGCAACAAACTCATTATAATCGATACGACCATCCTGAAAGATACGATAGGTAACATCCAAGTGAGTCAGTTGCAAGCATATTTGGTATTGAGATTATATAGGATGAAGAATTGAATTTCATAGGCCAAGTGCATAGCTTACATTGTCCTGATCTACTTCTTTCATGATTTCTTCCAAATGGATATCGTCCGTGCCAAACTCTTGACAAGCTTGTTGAAGTTCGTCTCGTGTGATATAGCCACTGCCATCTTTGTCAAAGTATGAGAAAGCTGCGAACAAATGATCTTCCCTGTCGAGTCTGTTTAGGTGCAACAGGGCGGCTATGAATTCCCCATAGTCAATTGTATTGTTGTTATCAACATCAGCCTGCAAATTAAATAGTCAGCACGCAATTAGATCACAGTCGTCTATGCCCGTACCTAATCTCGCTCGTATCTCAACCCAATAGGCTAAGCAAACGGCTTATGTCTCAAAACTATCATTTATGCGCTTTATTTGGTGCCATGTCATCCAAATGGAATCAAATCATACAAGTTCTCAACTAACCTGAAACAAGGACTGCATCTTCATAAGAACAAATTACACTTTTAGTAAAAAAATGAACTTACCGCTTGCATTAGATGCCGAATTTCAGATTCTTCAAGGTTGGCGCCAAACTTTTTAAGTCCTTCCTTAAGTTCGTCGAAAGTAATTTGACCGCTGTTGTCTGTGTCTATCATCCTGAACATCTCCTTGAGTCCAGCAATCTCTTCCTCAGATAGGCTCTCAGCAATGACCTAGAACAGGATTGAATACATGACACAAACCGAATGATATCCAATATTACATAATTATAAGCCGGAATACACTTCATATACCAAATACATACTCTGAGTGCCATTTTCTTGAGCTTATTCATAGCGGAAAATTGATTCAATCGGGTCAAGACTGCAGGGTCTAGAGGTTTGTCAGGAGCTAATTTGTCGGCCATAATCCAGGGATGGCCTGCAGAAAATCAGCGCAACCAAAAACCATTTAGCATTTATCAAAGAATTAAACAAATTTGTGCAAACACATAATAATTGGGTAAATATGAAAATCTCATCATAGATTCTAACAACGGTGAAAAAAATCTTCCATGCTGCAGCAGCTCTATAAAGGACAATATTATACACCATTTGGGTGAATTGACAAGAACCCTGATGAACACAATGATCTTTAAGTTGAGCCCATCTAGTGGTTGCTTCGAACACAGGTCCTCCTTTAAGATAGGCTTCACGAGCTAACCGTGATTCCTTGCACTATTATGCTTAATCAGTGTGCAGCCAAAGTAAAGACCATAGGTTCCCACTGTTCCTTTTCCCTTCTTTTTATTCATTTACTCTTTCGGGTTAAGCCAGGCAGTACACCATAACAATAAGACCTCAATTAAATCTGGATTAGAGACAGGTTGAAATCGGTTGGCTAAACTTTGGAATTTGTTTAATGGAGCCAAGCTCCCGACCACTTGGACCAACATGACGTTGTTTGGGTTACCACTTCTGAATGAGAAGAGAAAAGTCCTTGCTCTTGGAAGAAACAAGAGAAAAAGGAAGGGAAAAAAAAGTTAAAACTTACATAAGACCTCATGAGGCTTCAACCGTTTCTTGGGGTCTCTGACGAGCATTCTCCGAACAAGATCCTTTGCACCCTCTGAAATACCGGGCCATGGATCCAACGAGAAGTCGAGATCACCATGCAAGACTTCTTCAAATATTTCTCCCTCCTTTTCTATGTTCGGAATAACAAAATAACGTCAGACAAAAGTAAGCTTCTAATGTTCATTACAGCAATGCCGCAAATAACATGAAGATCCAAAGTGGTGTACAAGTTGATAGAGGGCATGCATTTGGTCAGATTTAGAATTTTACCTCCCCAAAATGGGGGTGTGCCACTTAGTAGAATGTAGATGATAACTCCAGCACTCCATACATCTGCTTCAGAACCATAACGCTTGCGGAGCACCTCAGGTGCAACGTAATATGGGCTTCCAACCACATCATTGAAAATATCGCCTGTAATGAAGCATAGTCAGAGCTGAGAAGCTGGAAACTATTACGAAAAGTGACTTGAAATCTCGAATACAGTGCTCATTCTTGTGCTATTTGTTAGGGGTCTCATACAGTTTGATTCTAATAGAAGCTTGGAGGTATGTACCAGGCTTGAAGAATGTTGACAATCCAAAGTCTATCGTCTTGAGAGGTGAATCTTCCTTCTCATCGACAAACAGAAAGTTCTCAGGCTTAAGGTCCCGATGCATGACTCCCAACGAATGGCAGGCTTGAACAATTCGGGCAATTGTCCTAGCAAGATCTGCCGCTTTCCTCTCTGTGTAATGCCCACGCTTAACAATTCGGTCAAAGAGTTCACCTCCGGCACACAGCTCCATTACTAAATGAACAGCAAGAGGATCCTCATAAGCAGCCTTTATCGAGATAACATTCGGATGTCCTGCTAAGTGATGCATAATCTGAACTTCCCGTCGGACATCTTCCACGTCCTCTTTCGTCACCAGTTTTCTCTTCGCAATGGACTTGCACGCGTACTCTTTACCACTAGCCTTCTCAGTACAGTGAAAAGTAGTACCGAATTGGCCGTGTCCGAGCTTCCTCCCTATAGTATAATCATCCTTCAGATTACCCGTCTTCGTAACCAATACAGACTCTACCTGAAGCCCCATGCTCGACACACGCCTGACATGAACAGGTTGCTTTGGTTTCTCCGGTTTCTCCGGCTTCACAGGTTTATTAGGCTGCACCACCTTACTCTCTTGCCTTGCTAACTTGCTTTCTTGCCTCCCTAATTTACTTTCTTGCCTAACTACCTTACTTTTCTGTCGCGCTAACTGACTCTCTTGTCTTACTATCTTAACCGGTTCTGGTGGCGTGACCAAGACCGGTGAAGGATCATCAGCCTCTATCGCTTTCTCATGACTGGCATTATCATCCGGACCTGTAACGCTTTGACGTGGTTTATGCCAGCCAACTGATCTCGAGACTGATTGAAAAAACCCATCCTTTGCGAGTCTCGCAACACAATTGTTTCCCATTTTTTCTCCTTTTCTTTCACCATTTACAGTCCCCAAAATGATTCCACAAATCACAAACCCATTTGTTCCGTCTCCCAAATAGGCCTAGGGGCAACAATGCAACACAGGCAAAATGTTACCTTCACCAAAATACCTCCAAAGATTCAAAATTCTACCTTTCTTAATGAATCACTTCGAAATATTCGCCCAACGAGGATTCCAAAACCCCGAATCTCAACGAGGATTCCAAATGAGCCACCAGGAGACCAGACTCATCAATGTAACAGATAAAGGGAATGGGATCAACGTATAAAAATGCCTTATCTCATTCAAACATCAGAAAAAGTTGAAACAAAAAGCTCAAGAAATCTTTAAAGGGGATGAACTATAATCTAGGAAGTACCCAGAAAACAGAATTAATCAAATGTGGAAACTATGATGAATTGGAGAATACCCACATGAGAAATGAGATCAATTTGATGTTAAGATGGAATTTTGATGATTTTTTTAAACCAGAATAATGTGTTGACGAGGAGAAATGCGTATTACAAATTCTTGAATCCTCTGTCTGTTGAACAAACAAGCCACAACAGACAGAGAAAAACTGGGATTTTACAGGTATTTTCCTGTTGGAACCCAGCTAAGATCAACCGTAGAACAGGATTGACACCTCATGGACAGGATCGGCATTTTATATCTCTCAACTTCATTCGATATAATTACAACAGCCAACAAATTGATTTGTATAGAGAGCATCTACTCGATGCAGTCGCTCCGGTCAATGTTATCAGCCAACAAATTGATTTGTATAGAGAGCATCTACTCGATGCAGTCGCTCCGGTCAATGTTGTTTCTTATGTCCTCGAGAGATGTCTAATCCCCACCTCATAGTCAGGGATGAAAATTATTTATCATTGAACTAACTTTTTTTATACCCAATCTGATATATTAAGCTTTTTTTTATTTGTTATTCTGAGTGATAAATGGAATGTCCACCAATACGAATGCCTTCTCTGAATAGAAACAGAAGGAACAAGGAGGGACTGATTAACAGAACAGGGTGCTTGGACAACCATTCAAGTGGTTCACATGGCCTGATACGAACAAACGGATAATAAGTCGTTCCAGTACCCTGAACTGAACTAGATTGAATGAAGTAAGTTCCTTGAAAAGAGTAATTGACCATGATTGCGGTATGGATATCAAATGAGAATTGCCAGAAAATTTATAAGGAGCAAAATCATTTATAGACCGTCAAACATTACTGCCGATTTTTGCAGAACACAAAGACACTCATCTCTTCAAATGTACAAAGTTTGAGCAAAGCCAAGCTACGAAACAAAGATTCAAATCCACGGGTAAGATGCTACGCCTGGGGCCAAAGCAGGAAAGGTAGCAGCTGCAGTAGCAGTTCAGACATCTCTAGCAAGTCCAGAAAGACCACGATATCCAGATTCAGAATTCGATGACTTAGGGACTGCTCTTCGTTCAGAGGCGCCTCCATCAATTGGTATCTCCCTCTTTCTCGAGGATGAGCTTCCACGGAATACATGATCATCATCGAACACACGGAAGAAATCATTCTTCATCTCTTCAGCAGCTTCAAACAAGCGCAAGATGCCTCCAGATAAGCTGTGTTCAATGGCCTCCATATCACTCCGCAGTCCAGGGAAGTCGAAAGGTCCTGATTGTACAAAAGCATGGATGCTGTTTCCTTTCATCAACTCCTGTGTAACATCATCTTCTGTGTACTCAGTATTGGACTTCACCACTTTTGTAGGTCTGTTTCAGGTGGCCAAAAAGAAAAGAGGAAGTGAGAGCCTAAGATATAGTGAACCTCGATGACAAAAGGTAGGCAGGTCTTATAAGATATGCATGAACACATTGCCACTTGCTGGTGCCAAATCTGACTCAACTGTCCAACCAACATAGGAGAGCACAAAAAATCCAAGAGTCCAGGGCCTTGTATGATCAATCTACCAGTTTGCTTGTAATGCTGGTTTAGAAAAGGTTATTAACATCGGACAAGAGTATCTTCTAAATACCTTTTATTTTTTTAGGTTAGCCCCCACATCCCCCTCTCTCCATCCACGGATGATCTTGCAATTATCATAACACGCCAAAATATAAGCAGAAGCCGACATTTGAATTTGCATCATGTTTTGCTTAAAAATATTAGTCTCTACCATAACCCATAGATCCCGGGAGAAAAAAGAGTGACAGATTACTGAGGCAAGAAAAGAAAAGAAAAAAAAACAGGATACAGGTTCCAAGCAACAAACGAGGGTAGCAAGCAATGGTCTGTCTATGCCCCTTGCACAATAGCAAATCTAGGGATCATCAGCAAAGAACACCATGAGGTAATAGATGATTGAGACCCTGAAAAATGATTTCCTGATTTCAGTTCCCCTGCTCTGTGATGCAGGGATTATTAACTGGTCCTTTACATTTGAAGAACCAAGAGGTCAAAGAAGCAGGAAGTGTGCACTCTTGACTGTAATTGCTTAACACTAGCATATACATCACATTCAGCACCAACGATTCCAGATTCCAAACGTTAAGATATTACTTATTTTTTTAAGTTCAATACCTAGCTCAGCAGTTAGAACATCATGTACCAAGATCAAGACAATACTTAAAGAGCACATAATGAGCGAAGGCAAAGGCAAAGGCAACGGCACAAATAATCCCGTCAAGTGCACGAAAGACAACAACCCAGCTAAATCCATCAAGTGCACAGTTTGACATGTACGAAGCCTTATCCCTATTGTAACACATCCCAGAGAGATTGTTTCTTAATACGTTCAAGAAGTGTCAAACCCCAGATCACACGGTGAGGGGAATGAGTTATATACATCGCTTTTGCGTGTTCCCAACACTTGCTCGGCTTGGTTTCACCCCATAACTCTTTCCCCCTCGAAACTTGATAAAATCATCACTGAAGCAATTTTCTACATCTATTAGTATTACAATACTCTATAGTTGTCCGGCAATCTACGTTAAATTAATTCACAAAACCACCAAATCAAGCAATCATTACCCAAAACCATACAACACAGCACACAAAACCATACAACACAACACAGAAATATCCCAAATCAAGCAACCAACCAAAAACTCAACCACACCAAACAAAACCGAAATCCAAATCTCCACAGCCACTCACTCGCCGACACAATCACGCAGAATCGTCTCCGTCTTCTCGCACTTCCTCACGAACTTCCCCGGTTCCACCTCCTCGGTATGGCAATTCGCCGTCACGATCTTCCTCGTCGAGCACCGATCGCCTCGTTCTAAATCGAGCCCGTGGCTGATGTCGATGCTGAAATTAGGGTTAGGGTTGAGGTTAGGGTTAGCGTCAGGGTTTGAGTAGAAAGGGTTTGTGGTTTTTTCGTCGTCGGCTTCGTCTCTCCAGACCCAACCCATCGTCGACTCCACTTGGTGCGCAAGGCCGATTTGGTGGCTTCGGTTATTTAAGGTGTATGAGTTTTGGCTTGAGCAAGAAGAAACGATCTGAGGTCAGTATTTTTCTATCTTATATAGAGGCAGGAAGATCGAGATAATTTTTCTGATTAGGTGTTCAATCTTTAAATACATAACTAATAACAGATCACTCATGAGAACATCTATTTGTAAACTGGATTTTTTTTAATTTAAAAATAAAGAATAAAACGTTATGAACTTTAATATTTTAGGTTTCTAATGAATTAAACCGTCATAATACATACCATTTTAGTGTCTTTTTTTTCTTATTAGGTAAAACGCCGAGTCTTATATTTTTTTTCTTTTTTTTTTGACTCCTTAAACACAAAATTCAATATCGATATTTTTATTGATAATAACTTTTGAAGCATTATTCATTAATTTGAATCAATAATAATTATGTGTTATTCGGATTTTAAGGGGTTTTCGGATTAATTTGAGTCAATAATAAAAAATAATCAACTCAATTTTCTTTATAAAATAAGAACAATTAATTATATCTTTTGATGATGTCGGAATGAAGATATAGAAAAAAATTGTTGTTTCGATTTTCTCATAAGATATTCATGATTGATCTTATTTTGTAGAAAAATTTAAGCTGATCATTTTTTACTACTGACTCGAATTAGTTTAGATAATGCTTAAAAAATTATTATTAATAAAAAATTGATAGTGACCTTTGTGTGTTAGGATTAAACAAAAAATAGACTTATACCTACAGTGCATGAGGCAGGAGCGCTCTATTAAGGAAATAAATAAAACATCATAAATCATCACGGTTTATTTTTTATTTCAATTGAGAAATTTTTCGTATTGAAATAACAATTATGATCATTTATCATTAGGTCATGTTGAGATTTTTTTTGTAAATTTATTTTGAAAATTAGTATCGAATAATGAAGTACATGGTGATGTTATAATTAAAATTGAACAAAAGAAATACATGAGTATATTATTGGATTTAGAAATCATTGTTTGAGATTAAACACTCATTTTTCTCAATCAACACCTATTATTGAATCAAGTGACTTGGAATTGGTTTCTCTCAAACAGGTCTCAAGTTCAGCCCATTTGGTTGCAGAATAAAAGACCACCTCTAATTCCATACGACAACGGATCTAACGTTATGACAATAAAAGTACCGTAACCACAATCGGAAGATGTTGAAGGGAAAAACGAAGAAAAACTTATACACTGGTATCTCGGTGACAAAATGGCAACACTTTCAGTTGCTTATCACGGAATATCACTTCTTCTAAAGCTCATTTCAATGCGCAGGATCATATAAATAAACCTTAAAAAAACAGTAACTTAGTATTTGCTCATTCGCTATCTACATGGAGGTATCAGGTTCACGAAGAAAAGATGCCTAGACAGCTGAAACTCAATTTCTTCTGCAGTTTCGATGACTTCTTCCTCTTTTTGCTTGGTTTAGCTTCGTCATGGATTCTCATAGCATCTACTATCAGCTTACTGTCACCCTCTATGTTTTTGCCTGAGTTTGGTGATTTCTTGGAGCCATTGCTGATAGGATGAGAAGCCAATGGCGGCAAGTTAGCTGTACTGGATAGGTCTTTCCCTGCTATTTCGGAGTCTACTTTGGCATGATCAACTTTGTTTGCATATGAGTCTGATTCTGTAGGACTACACAAGAAAGATGATCATAAATAGATCGTCCGAGAAAAATTAGCTGTAGAACAGTAGAAGTATACAGCGTGCGTTAAAGCCGAGTTGAATTTTATACCCTTGTGCTTAGCACTGGATATGAGGTTAGAGAGTTGCGTCCCATGCCAGAAAGGGCATTCACATGTGTCAAAATAATAGTAGCAGGGAGCTTTTACCTCGAATTTAGGCCGAAGCTGCTGGCAAGATTGTCCGAAGATTTTGACTCCGACCCAATACCAGATCCTATTGCATTATCTTCTGTCAATGATCGCCTTGGATCATCCCCTTTTACTTTTCGAACTTGCTCACTTGCTTCACCCAAAGTTTGTTGCTCAATACTTGCAGAACGAATCACCGAAATGATTTTCTCTAGTGTTCCTAATGCTTCTTCTACAGGCGGACTTAGTTGCACCTCCCTTCTCTTAACTCCAGATTCTGTAATCTTGTTGTTGTCATTTGCGTCGTGTTTCTCGACATTGGGTGAAATTTCCATATCTTTATACTTGGATGAAGATTCTTCAGTATCTGCAGTGTCTTCATCTGGGTGCTCATTCGGTGCGGTTTGATTCTGTTTTTCAGGTTCTGTTGTCATATCACCTTGAGAAAACTTATTCTCTAGATCGTCATTTGGATTCCCCTTTGAGTATATGCCTTCACGTATTCGTTTGTACAGGGGATCACTCAATACCTTGCCGAAGATCTCGTTCCCGTCGGATATGGAAGTAACAGACTGTAACATGAGCCATATGTCACTTAAATAACACGTGAGAATGAATCCAAAGTCGGTACTTTTCAAGCATATTTACTAGGCATAAAAGCTGACCTTCTGATAAAGTCTGAAAGCGCTGCCAATGAGTTGTCTTGATATGAAATTTATCAGTGAAGGAGGCACAAAATCAAGCTTGATATCAAGGTTCGCTATTGTCCTGCCAACAGATTCGGAAATGTGTTATTTTAGCATGGAAAATAGCGCATGATTATTTCATGCATTCAGGCAAAGGTTCACGTTTTTTTAAGAACCCTGTCTAGGATGCAGTTAAACCACAGAGCCATACTCAAGCGAGTGATATATGAACATGGACTGGGCCCTTATTTCGATCCAATATATCTGATGTAGAACAAGGGAAGAGAAGGGGAAATTAGGATAGATTAGAGAAGAGGAGAATTTGGGAGGTTTCATTCGAGCTTCTTTTTTTGATACTATACCAAAGGGTGAACAAAAGATTACGCTTAAATCTTCAATTGCACGTCTAGATCCTCAAACATGCGAAATTCAGGAAATCAAATATTTGTCCTTGACTTTCTTCGGATGCCTAGGCGTGCTTGAAGAATGGAGATGGCCTGCCATTAATAGCTGAACGGCGAGTGCTGAATGTTTAAGCTAGTGATGGAAAAAAAAACCTGAAGTAGCTTCTTCCTTCCGTAACCTTTTGTAAAGCAAAACCTCCAATGTAATCAACTCTTACGGTCTGGCCGGCTTCTGCGGTTTCATCATGCATGAAGCCCTTGGATTCGTATAAGATGCTTTCCCGGTCAGGCACCTATCAAAACATTTACATATTTTACATTATCCACCAACATGAGATCCTGAATTGTCAGAGTATACACATGCAAAAAGTTATAGACCATTAGAAGAGAATGTAACCATAGAAGCTAAGGACTAAGGACAATACCGAATTGATGATGACAATCACTAGATCATCCTTGAAATACTCAAACTCGAAATAGCGCAGGACAGCCTCTCTATCAGTCAGGGGCCACGAGAGCTTCATTCTTTTCTTTCAGGAATTAGATAAGGCAAGTCAGCACAGAGTTTAGTAGAGTATACAACCAAAATCTGTAATCTTGTTCCTTTTTGAGAAATGCTCGGACCTCGCTAATGATATATGTTCATTATCCCGAATCTTTTGCAAACATTTGGCCGTGGTGACTT